>JADLZN010007089.1:0-235000 GCA_018155175.1 Sinocyclocheilus anophthalmus
ACCCCTTCGGTGGCCCGGGAAAGCATAGCCATCATTTCTGGGTCCGTATCCGGCACCGCTGACTGCCCAGAGGGCAATCCGGCTCACCCTCCGATGCTGCAACCGACCTCCGTCGTCGGGTTAGCCTCGGAAGAACCCGGTGGTACCCCACCGCACCGGGAGGGTTTTTTCCAGCCTGCTCTACTGAAAGCTCCGCTGGTTTTGCAGTGCCGGCGGGTTTGGGCATCCCGGAGGGGAATTCCTCATCGTGACCGTGAGACCAGTCCACCCACTGCCAGAAAAAGGACACCCCCGGCTGCCACCAGAGGGAACCCCAGATCTAGGCAATGGCACGGTCACTCCGCCCCCTTGCAGGTAACGGAGTCCGGTCCGCCACTCCGAGATGGTCATACCCCCGCAATGGGAGCATGAGTCATCCACGAAAGCCACCTCAGCGTGCTTCGTGCCCAGACACAAGAGGCAGTGATCGTGACCATCACCCAACGCCAGGTAACGACCGCATCCAGAAACACACGGGTGGTATTCCAGTCTTTAAAAAGACGTTCCTCCCGTGAAGCTCTTTTAGATGGAAATTGTTCTTTTAGTGTGCTGAAGTGCACAGGGGAGATGGCCGTCTGCAACACAGACAGGGGGTAGTGCAGCCTGATGTGCGCAACCCACTCAACACGGGAAACCACGCCGTTTAAGCGCCATACCACCAGCAGAAGCCCATGAGAGCATGCTTGACTGTAGTTTTTTACTAACCGTAGAAGTCAGAGCATACCGATATACCGCTCTTCTCCGTAAGCGAAAAGCTGAATATTGCGCTGCATCTGGTGGCCGACTTATACTCACCTGTGATCAGGAGCAGCCCTGATGCAATAATCGCATGCCAAAGTTGCATTGCTTCGTTAGTTTAACTCGAAGTAGATTGGTCTCTCTAAGCGAGATCCCAATTTGTCGGTCATCCGACGTGACGTCGGGAGTGACCGACTGAAAGGGAACTATTAAAATTCTAAATGTAATAATATTTTTTTTAGTTTACGTTCAACTTCTATATGTTTATTTATGTAAATGCTGCGTGACTGTGACGTGTTTTAATGGGTGCTGGCTGAGTCGCATTCAAACCATACAGTCTATGAGATTCAAACACTGCATCGGAGGGAATTACCATGGAAACGGGGTGCAACACTCCCGCTGACAAGCTGCAACACGTCTCTCGCTGCTGTTTTCACCGTTTTCACTGTTTTCAGGTGAGTTTAGTCCCAAAAATCACACAAATATTACATAAAACTGTTCCTGACACTTTTCTTACTTGTGATTGCCACGCTTCTGTTGAATACTTACTTCATAAAAATGGTTTAGTGTTTCCGTTAGCATCTCAACTGATTTCAGACGAGGCATGCTAACTGTATATTGAGCTCTTATTTATGAAAGTTTTGACTTTTAATCACATCTTTATGTGTAGACGGGAGGTTTTGATAGCTTTGTAAATGTTTCGTCAATGAGTTATTGGAATTAGGCTAATTTATGTAGCCTACAAATATGGGCTGTACTGTTAATCGGTGACGTCACTTAAAGGAGCGTGAATTTAACTGAATCTAGTTAAAATGTGATTTGATCTTTCATGGCAAAGTTAAACAATTATTGATAAAAAATTGTTCTGTGGTTTCAGGAATAACCTTTCTACAACAGAAGAGAAGCTCCAAGATATCTACATTTCTGAAGGAAGCTGCTGACAGAGATTTAGGAAAGACAGGTAACGTTATGCTGAGAAAGCTTATTAACCCTCTTGCCCTAAATTTATATTTTGAAAGTAAAAAAATCTTAGCTTCATCGGAATGAGATGACACTTGGTCACTTTTGTCACATTAGCAATATGAACACAAAAAAAATCATGGACATGATTCGGATATGTTAAAGGGTCCAAAAAAAATACTCACACTTAACTTCTTCGCGGTTAAAAATGACCGACATAGGAAATTAATGGGAAATACGAAAAAATGTGAAAACTCAGTGAGTCTTTTGGTGGTACAAACTACAAATCAGCCACTGATCAGAAAAAAAGTGTGCAGCAATCAAGGGGTGACTCTCTAGAATATCAGGAGTGCAAAATAGACACTCACACGCGCATACACATATATACAGTGAAATTAACTGGTAAGACTGAAACAGAACAAATTATGAAAATTTTTGAAATAAAATCAAGAAATTAAAAATAAAATACAAAAGAGGCTCTCTCTCTCGCGCACACACACACACACTAGCAACCACACACGTCCTCCACGCTCATGCCTCAATACTGGTCCCTCCACGGCTGGTCCTTTTGCAGGTGGTCCCTTCGGAGCTGGTGCCTCCACGGCTGGTCCTTCTGCAGCTGGTCCCTTCGGAGCTGGTTCCTTCACGGCAGGTGCCTCCACAGCTGGTCCCTCCATGGCTGGTTCCTTCACGGCAGGTGCCTCCACGACTCATCCCTCTATGACCAGTCTCTCACAGAAAAGAAAAAGGTTCCAAATGTTCTGGCCAAAGGATGTGAAAACCAGCAGTTTTTGCATAAAGTGCAGACTTCCAGTGTGCAAGAGACACTGTAATATTGTCTGCTGCATTTGTAGCAATGTGTAAAATAATTACTGTTTGTATGTAAATATTTACAATTCTATTTATTCCTCTTTTTCTTCAATTTATGGTTTGATAATTATTGCGTTTGATCTTATTTTAGCCTAAAAGATGTTCCTGATCTGTTGCATGTGCAGCAATGCATAAAATAATTAAAGTTTGTATATATATTTAGTTAAAATTGTTTATAATTATTACATTTTTATTCCTCTTTTTTACATCTACTGTTTGATACTGATTGTCTTTGCTGTTGTTAGTTTATAGTGTTTCATCATAATTGCTGTTCCCTTTTGTTGTTAGTTTATGTGTTTCATCATAATTGCTGTTCCCTTCTGAAGTTTTATTAACATTTATTGAATTACATTGAATAAAATAGCATTTAATTACAAAACGTTTGTATAAAGTGTTTTGAATTAGCACTATCCATCAGAGCGGACAGTAACTAAGTACATTTACTTGAGTATTGTACTTAAGTACACTTTTTGAGTATCTGTACTTTACTTGAGTATTATTTTTTCTGGGAACTTATGACTTTAACTTCACTACATTTGAAAGACAAATATCGTACTTTTCACTCCACTACATTTCTATCAAGGTCCTCAAAATAGAAAGTCATTTCTATGTAGCAGCTTTGAAAGTCAGTAGATAATTTTTTTCTTCTCTAAAACATGACTATTTTTTTTCAGACAGTTTATCAGTAATCACTCTTGTAGGGCTACATGAAGAGATTTCCCAGCATTTTTTGAACACTGACCAGTTGCAAATGCAACAATTCAATAATAAGAAGTTAATATTGTGGTATATATTAGACACAATATTGTCTGATTTTGCTAAATTGTGTAAATTAAAATATTACCTATAAAGCCACAGAATAACTGTTGTGCGTCTCCTAATAAAACACGATAGGTTTTGGACTTGAAGCAGCACTGCACAGATTGTTCTGTGTGTGAGATCAAAGTACCGCAAGAGCGATTAGACGGAATTTTTAAAATGTTTGTTTTGATGTCAAATAAGTCTTGCTGTTTTGCTTTTTTGTTAAAGCAGTGTTGCTGTTGTAAAGTTATACAGCTTCAGTTGTGTTGCTGGGTTTTAAAGCAGGTTTGATTTTTTATCTTCCTTATCACTCTGTATTTACAGGATTTCACTGTAGTGTATTCAGTAGGTGTAATGTATTTTAAGTTGCTTCAGAGGTATTGCAAGTACTACGTACAACAATAAAACGTGCATTGACATAAAAAGGACATTTACTTTTGGTACTTAAGTATTTTTTAAAAGCAAGTACTTCTGTACTTTTTTCTTAAGTAAAAATCTGTCTTTACAACTTTTACTTGTAATGGAGTAATATTTGACCAGCAGTATCTGTACTTTCACTCAAGTAATGGAGTTGAGTATTTTGTCCGCCTCTGCTATCCATTCCTTATTTTGTTAGATTTTTTAGTTACCAAATACTGAATAACAAAAATGCTTTCTCATCTCAATAAATTAGAATGTCGTGGAAAAGTTTTTTATTTCAGTAATTCAACTCAAATTCTGAATCTCGTGTATTAAATTATTTCAATGCACACAGACTGAAGTAGTTTAAGTCGTTGGTTCTTTTAATTGTAATGATGTTGGCTCACATTTAACACAAACCCACCAATTCACTATCTCAACAATTAGAATACTTCATAAGACCATAAAAAAAAACATTTTTAGTGAATTGTTTGGCCTTCTGGAAAGTATGTTCATTTACTGTACATGTTATTCAATACTTGGTAGGGGCTCCTTTTCTTTAACTTAACTGCCTCAATTCTGCGTGGCATGGAGGTGATCAGTTTGTGTCACTGCTGAGGTGGTATGGAAGCCCAGGTTTTTTTTGACAGTGGCCTTCAGCTCATCTGCAATTTTTTTGGTCTCTTGTTTCTCATTTTCCTTTTGACAATACCACATAGATTCTCTATGGGGTTCAGGTCTTTGGTGAGTTTGCTGGCCAGTCAAGCACAGTAACACCATGGTCATTTAACCAACTTTGGTGCTTTTGGCAGTGTGGGCAAGCGCCAAATCCTGCTGGAAAATGAAATCAGCATCTTCAAAAAGCTGGTCAGCAGAAGTACTCCAAAATTTCTTGATAAACGGGTGCAGTGACGTTGGTTTTCAAAAAACACAATGGACCAACACCAGCATTGACATTGCACCCCAAATCATCACAGCCTGTGGAAACTTAACACTGGACTTCAAGCAACTTTTGGCTATGAGCTTCTCCACCCTTCCTCAAGACTCTAGTACCTTGGTTTCCAAATTAAATACAAACTTGCTCTCATCTGAAAAGAGGACTTTGGACCACTGGGCACAGTCCAGTTCTTCTTCTCCTTAGCTCAGGTAAGATGCCTCTGATGTTGTCTGTGGTTTAGGAGTGGCTTAACGAGAGGAATACGACAAATGTAGCCAAATTCCTTGACTCGGCTGTGTGTGGTGGCTCTTGATGCCTTGACCCCTGCCTCAGTCCATTCCTTGTGAAGTTCACTCGAATTTTTGAATCGATTTTGCTTGACAATACTCATTAGGCTGCGGTTCTCTCGGTTGGTTGGTTGTGCATCTTTTTCTTTCACACTTTTCCTTCCACTCAACTTTCTGTTAACATGCTTTGATACAGCACTCTGTGAACAGCCACTTCTTTGGCAGTGAATGTTTGTGGCTTACCCTCCATGAGGGGTTTTTTTTTTTCTATACCTCCTTGGTGACGGGTGTCAATGATTGTCTCTGGACACTTTCATATGAAAAAAAAAAAAAAAAAAAAAAAAAAACCAGCAGTCTTCCCGTCATGATTGTGTAGCCTAGTGAACCAACTGAGAGACCATTTTGAAGGGCTCAGGAAACCTTTGCAGGTGTTTTGAGTTGATTAGCTGATTGGCATGTAACCGTATTCTAATTTGTTGAGATAGTGAATTGGTGGGTTTTTGTGAGCCAAAATCATCACAATTAAAGATTTAAAGACTTAAACTACTTCAGTCTGTGGCATTGAATTTATTTAATACACTAGTTTAACAATTTGAGTTGAATTACTAAAATAAATAAACTTTTCCACGACATTATAATTTATTGAGATGGCACCATGTTAATATATAATATATATATATATAGATATTATATATATATATATATAGGGTGCTAATACAAGAGGTTACGCAGCATTACACAAGTTTTTATTTTTTAATGCCTCCAGATGGCCCAATTCTCACTTCAAAAAAATTTATTTTAAATGCCTTCACTCTATTTTAAAATGTGAAATATTGGGGCATTTATTGAAAAATGTAAAATAAATAAATACATAAATTAATATATATATGCATAATATCATAAAATTCTCTCAAAATCATAAATTATAATCAAAAACTATTATTGAACAAAAATATATTACATTGATTTTACTGAAGAAAAAAAAAAGTTACATTTCAAGGCTTCGGTCACTTTTGACCGCGAAGGAGGCAAGTGTGACTCCTAAACGAAGAGGGCCAGAGGGTTAAATCACTTCATATGCATTTTTCACTACAGATTTACTTATATCACCATGCATCTGTTACACTTCTTTATTAAAGTTATTTTAAGAAGGTTCTGACATCCAATCTTGAGTGAGTGATGTGAAAATGTATTTTATTTCTGTGATCAAAGCTGAATTTTCAACATCAATACTCCAGTCTTCAGTTTACATGAGAAATTCATTCGAATATGCTGATTTTGCTACTCAAGGAAAAATGTTTTCCTGATTTTTTATTTTTTTATTTATTTTTTTTTCAGGATTCGTTGATGAATATAAAGTTTAAAATGAACAGTGTTTATTTGAAACTAAAATCTTTACTCTCACTTCTCATCAATTTAATGCATCCTAGTTGAATAAAAATATGAATTTCTTAAAAAAAATCTCACAGCAAACTTTTGAAAAGTATTGTACACTACCATTTAAAGGTCTGGAGTCTATTTAACAATGAATTCTGGGGGAAAAAATCTGTTTACACTCAAATATTTATCAGCACATCTGTTTTTTATATATTGATATTGATAATCAGAAATGTTTCTTGAGCAGCAAATCAGCATATTAGAATTATGTTTTCTGAAGATCATGTGACACTGAAGTCTGGAGTAATGGATGCTGAAAATACAGCTTTGATCACAGAAATACATTACATTTTAACATATTCAAATAAAAAACAAGTTCTCTTGAATTGTAATATCATTTCACAATGTTATTGTTTTACTGTTTTTGTTTTTTTCTTACAATAAATGGAGCTATGGTGGGTATAAGAGACTTCTTTCAAAGATGCAAAAAATCCTACTGCCCCCAGACTTTTGAACAGTTGTGTAAATTACAGTTATTATGTTCCTATGTTCCTCCAGATTCCTAGCCCATTTCAGTAATACTGTGGCATATATATAGTTCATACCATAGAGACTGTGCCTGTTCCCTAAATACTGAGGACAAATAATATGTTTACTAAGGGATCTAGAATAAAATTGAATTGTGATTTAACCAAATAATAGCAAGGTAAGCTAAATAATGTCACAAAACTATGTACAATTGATAGTACCCAGGATATCGAAGTCCAGTAAAGGAGGCAGAGCTTTTTCGCATTTTACTCTTAAACTCTCGAATAGCCTTCCTGATAATGTTTGGGGCTTAGACACACTCTCTCTGTTTAAAATCTAGATTAAAAATACATATTTTTAGCTAAGCATTCACATAACACATCTCATAACCTTGTACTCCCAGTGATGAAATAGTAATAAATGCACATGATCATCTTTTGCCTGAAATAATATGAACAGCATCTATGCTAATCCTTCTCCTTTTGTTTTCCTGTTTCTATCTCTCAGGTTGCCCATCCCAATGTTACTACAGCTTGGATCCAGCCTCACTTGTGACTTCAGATGATGCCAACACTCATGAAGACTCCAGATGATGGCAACTATAGATATAGACATATGGACATTAATTTGTTGCCAGAAGATGCTCCCCAGTGGGTCACAGTCACCTCTGGCTGTTTAAAGGATATTTTTTGATTGTAACCTTGAAACATGCATTTTCTAAAGCTGCTTTGATTGTGAAAAGCACTGTACCCTTACAAAAGTTAACCATGTTTTTACTATGGTAAAACTAGTAACCATGACTGTAGTAATCAGGTTTTTTTTTTTCTCAAACTAAGGTTTTGATATCATGGTTATACTATAGCAATATGTTAGTAATGCTGGAGTAAAACTGTGGTAACTATAGTTTTTGAAACCATGGTAAAGTCTGTAGTTACATAGTTTACTACTATGCTGTAGTAAGACCATGGTTATGGTAGTTACTGTGGATTTACTACAACAATCATAGTTAAACAATGGTTGGTTATTGTAGTAAAACCATGGTTGATTTTGTGTTTAACTTTTGTACAGGTACAAATATGTGAACTGAATGCTTCTATTTAAAAGTCACATTGGATAAAACCATCTGATACTGTAAATAAATGTGTATATTTAATCTGTTCACTGAAAATAAATTTACAATTGTGATTGTACATTGTTTTTGATCCATTATTGTGTGCAATGATAGTTTGGTTAGTAATCCAACTGATAATGAACCACGGACCGCCAGAAAATAGTAATTATAAACTAGCAGCTCGTCAGCGGACTGCTGTCGGAAAAGCGGCGCCTGCCGCTGGTGGTCCGCTGGAATAACGATGAGCAAAACGCCGGTGAACCACGGGAGGCGTCCGCCGGTGGGCCGCCGATTTTGCCACCGGTGGGCCGCCAGTGGCCCGCTGGTCTTGTGTTAGCTGGGGAACTAACCCTACTTAGAAGTAATGATAGTCCACCATTAGTTAGATCTCACTGGATATTTACGGTAATAGTATCTTACTGAAATGTGATTTCTTCTGTAAGTCTGTTTTGTTAATGATTAATTATGTCAAAAATATGTCAGAATTAACTCCAGTTGGTAAATGGGAATGGGTCAAATTTAGTATTAAAAGATTAGCAATACAAGAAGGGACATTTTTTGCAAATGCAAGAAAATCAAGACAGTTAACAATCTCATCAAGATTAAATGACCTTGGTAACAAAGACATTCTAAATGATATTGAGCAGAATGAGCTTCACCTTCAATCTGAGTTGGACGACTTGTACACAGAAAAGGCTAAAGGAGCATTCTTATGATCTAGAGCTAGATGGATTGAGGAGGGAGAAAAAAATATTTAGAAAAACACAAACAAGCTTTAAAGACTATTAATAAACTTAGTATTGAAAACCACATAAGTGAAGAGAAAACACAAATTAATGATTAAATTTATTCCTTCCATAGTGATTTATATAAATCAAGGTTTAACGAAAAAGATTGTGATCTATTCTTTTCCTTCTTAAAACATAAATTTCCTATAATAGACAGGGATTTTAGAAAAATAATGGAAGTTGATATTGATATTTCAGAATTAGATATTGCTATTACTCAAATACCCAAAGGAAAGTCCCAAGGTATTGATGGTATTACAGTAGAACTATATAAACATTTTTGGCCTGAAATAAGATCCCTCGTTTTTGAAGCACTAAAAGAATGTATAGATAAAGATGAATTATCACCATCTATGAAGCATGGTTTAATTATTCTAGTCCCGAAGCCGAACAAGGATAAACTATTCTTAGACAACTGGAGACTTATAACTCTTTTGTCTTTTTTCTTTTTGAAATTGTCTAATCCATTTCAAATGGATTTCTCATGTATAAAAAAGGTATAAGTGAGATTATCAGTGAAACACAATCTGCATTTATCAAATGGAGAAGTATTCACAGTCATATTAGATTAGTCCTTGACATTCTTGATTATAATCATTTCATTCCTCAGTCGGTGTTCCTTCATATTTTCTGGATTTAGTCAGGCCTTTGAGACCCTTTGCTTGCTTTAAATGTCTAGAAATCTTTGGTTCTGGTCCCATGTTTCATAGAGTAATTTCCATTTTTTATAATGATATTTACAGTAGTGTATCCCTTAACCTAGGTTCATCACCCAGAATTCACATTAAACGCGGAATCCGTCAAGGATGCCCTATTTCACCAGTGCTTTTTAACTTAGCAGTCAAACTCAAGTCTATATTTTTACACAAATCTTGAGGACAATATAGTTATTGATATTCTTGGTAGAACTTTTACTATAAGACCAGTATGCAGACGATACTCCTATTATACAGCTATTCATTTAGAGTTGTATTTTACATTTTTGCCTTTGCAGTGGGACTACAGTATGTTTGCAGTATCTAAGTGCATGAATATTAGAACCATTCAGAACTATGCAATTTCAGCACACTCCTATTCTTGCGTGTACTAGGCCAGACAAGTATTATTCACCTATCATTGCAATTCGTACTTGTTTTATCTCACGAGATGTAGTCAGGACACTGCTTATTGAATTACTTCAAAAATTCACATCCAATTTTTTGTGTGTTTTTATAGTGTTATTATCAAAAAAATATATGGTGTATGTTATAGTTCTGTAGCACATGTATTATGTATTTTTCCATACTCATATGCTTCCAAAACTATGTCACATTGGAGTTACTATTTCCCTGAATTAGTATTATTTGTATATATTTTTGTACATGAATAGCTGAACATACAAAACATCAAAGAGAGAACAGGGTATCTGCTTGAAACAAAAACATTTATTCCAGCGGCATGCATTTCTTTTTGTTAAACCACTTTAAATGGATAAGGTCATAAATAACAAAAGAAATCACACATTTGAACCAAGCCTGAACGAGACTATGAAATTGGATTCAGAATGATATCTAAACGTAGTAAGTCGATCACCAACCCAAAAGCTTGACGGTTATTTGACCTCTTTCATTGGTCGACTTTTAGTCCATATGTGTACATGTTATTCTATCTCTGTTTTTATGTCTCTGGTCGGTGTTAATACATTGTAGCAATCTGTTGTTTCGGTTTCTTCTCTATCTCTTCACGTGTGTTTTTCTGGAAAAGCTGTCAAGATTGTATAGCGCGCCCCCTAACGTATACTGACAACAGCTTCTATGAGCAGAATTATAGCTAAAATATATTTAGTATAAGTATGTCAAGTATACTTAAATGTCATTTTATGTATATTTCTGAGAAGTACATAAAGCCAATTTCTGAGAGTACTAAGTCGGTGACTATAATGTAGAGCTTTCCCTATGTTTATTTAAAAGAAGTGTCTCAATAGTACCTATGAATAACTTCTTTTTCGGTTTTTCTAAGGGCATCCCGCGAATCGCACGTGTGTGCTGGCTGACTCTGTGTTCCGAACGAGCACTCGACGTAAGGAAGGGGGGCCCACGACTATCGCTCTTCAGGAGGAGTAATTGCTGTTAAGTGGTATGACAACAAGTGTGTCACTCTGCTTAGCAATGCTTGTGGTGTTGAGCCTGTTGGTTTAGTCCAAAGGTTCAGCAAAGAGCAAGGCATGACGATTGCTGTCACCTGCCCTGTCATAATAAAGGCATACAATGAACACATGGGTGGAATTGATTTATCAGACATGCAAAGAGCAAGGTCCCCCCCCAACAAAGTCAAAACGTTGGTACCTGCCTCTTTTTGGCTATATGTTTTGGATTTATCTGCAATGCCTGGCTTCTCTACAAACAAGACTGCAGTACTTTGAAGGAAAAACCGATGCCACTCAAGCAGTTCAGGACAACTGTGGCCCACACCCTTGAAGGTCTACACAAGATGCCAGTTCGAGTTGGAAGACCACTATGTACCTCACCTCCACCTGCGGAATTGCAGCGGAAATACAAACGGGATGCAACACCTGTAGCAGATGTCTGCTTTGATAACACAAGCCACTGGCCCAGGGGCATAGATTACGCGGGGGACACGGGGGACGTGTCCCCCCCCCCCCACTTTTAATATCACGTAAATTCATCCCCCGCACTTTTTCGGGCAAGTGTGTTCGCATAGAGGTTTTCAAGAGCTGGTGTGAATAAACATAGATTTAAATTCAAAGAGACAGGATAGTCTGTGCATGACCTGATGTTTTATTCGGACCCAGAATAAGGCGAGATGAACATCACGGAATGCTAAACATTCCGTGCAGTGTATGTTTCATTCATACTCGAAGGCCGGAGGGCACTCTCGCGCTGAAAGTCGTATGAGGAAATTCCTAATATGGACAAAAGCGTCCAGCTATCGCTGTATGAAAACAGTTGTTTTCAGAAAGTTTTGGAACATGAATACATTAAACCTCTGATGTGATCAATATTGATACTTTAGTTGTGTTTGTCAAGTCATCTCCGTAGAATCAAATAAAGTATATGAACCATTCAGTGCTACCTGGACATAGCTTTATTACGTATTGAAACTGTTCTGCCTTATGGTGAATAACTGATTGACGTGTTTGAATAGTATATAAACAACATCATTTTGATTATTTCCACCAGTTATCTATTTCTAAGCCTTAAACTAGACATGAGTGAAAAAATAAGTTGACTAGACACTACCATTCAAAAGTGTTTGACCGTAAGATTTTTTGTTTTTTTAAGCAGTCTCTTCTGTTCACCAGACGCCTGCTTTATTTGATCCAAGACAGCAAAACAGTACATTTTGAATATTACTATGCTAGATTTCAAATACTGTTTTCTATAGGAATATGTTTTAAAATGTAATTTATAGTGATTTCAAAGCTAAATTTTTTGCATCATTACTCCAGCCACAATATCCTTCAGAAATCATTCTGATATTCAAATTTGCTGCTCAAAAAACATTTATTAATAATTAAAACAGGTTTCTAATTTGTAAATGTTTTATATCTAGTTATATATCTATATATAGATATATATACCATTTCCTGTCCACCTCACGTCTGAAAGGAGGTGTGCGCCCCTGCACTGGCCTACTGTGGTCCCAGCGTGGAGAATCAGGATCTGCCCGCAAATGAGTGTCAAGAGGAGTGTGGAAAATGGGGGTGTTTCTTGTTGTTGAATACACAGCTCAGCGGGGCTTTGTGGCATATCCCACTTAAGTGAACATAAAGTCACAAAAAAGTGGGCATATCCTCTTGGTAAAGTCATGCTCCAAATGAATTTCAAATGGAAGTACAGCAGAGTGGCGTGGTTCTTGTTTTTTGGACAAAGATTAGCCTGTTTTGTGTCATATCCATTAAATGAACTCGCAGTCTAAAAATAGTGTTACGTTGAAGTGTAGAAATATGGAGTTTGTTTTTTGTGTATTTAGATGAAACAATTTTTTGTTGCATATCACATTCGTGTACTAAAATGCATTTCAATGGTTCAAGCAGCATGCCGTGTTTGGATAAATTCACCTGTTTGTGCATTCACATCAAGCAAAGCTGAATTGGATGTTTGAAGTTGTTGTTAGAGAAGTTCCACGTCTTGCTCTGAAGAAAAATGCTCCTGTTTTTTGGAAAATAAACTTGATGCACTTTTGATCTAGTTTACTGAATAAGTTACTGATTCACTCTAAATATGCATTACATACACATTTGATCAATTTATGGAAATTGAATTAAGACTTTGTTAGAGAATAACACAAACTGAATCCTGACCACCCTGTGTATTATCATTGACGTGTATTTATTGACTGCACATGGAATGCATGTGAGCCGGGATCCTCAAATCTGGCCCAGGAGATCCACTTTCCTGCAGAGTTTTAGCTCTAACCCTAATCAAACACATCTGAGCATGTCTATCAATGTCTTCAGGGTCATTAAAATCACAGGTAAGTAAGTTTGTCAGGGTTGGAGCTAAACTCTGCAACGCATTGACCCTCCAGGGCAAGATTTGAGAAACCCTGACATATATCATCCGGCTATATATAATTTATAACCGATTTTAATATCAATTTTTTACGTTGTGCCCCTGAAGGTATGAAATGTATCCAAGCCTATAATACTTAAGGATTGTTAATTATGTAAAATACTTGAAATAGTTTCTGTTTACATAGCGATTACCATAGACTGACGCCAACCCGTAATAACGGTAGAGGTTAAATCTTGCTAGATACAACATCATTTTTTAAAGCTTGGAGGCTGTTTATTAGATGTCTGACTAATAAATTTTAGTTAAATACTTTTTTCTTATCTCTCCTTTTCGGGTAAAGTTAAGGTTAAAACTTAAATGTAAGTTTTTACGTAGTCTGCTCATGGGCGCGCACCAACGTTTGGATCAGACAGATGGCAGCCATTGTCCGCACAGTTTCTCCTGCTCTTGTTCGATTGTGTAGATTCGGGGCATCATACAGACCTCCTCATCTTATTCTGTGCGCTCGGACAAGACCGCCTCGATGTCCGTTGTTCCATCCATGATCAGTATTCAGTTTGACAGCATGAGGACGTTGTGCGCAAGAACGGTGAAGGTGACAACCAGTGGTCTAAGATCTTCATCAATAAAAGCTGAGAAATAGCACAGCTGTATTGGAGATGGCAGGTCAGAATGTAGGTTCACCACTGAAATACTCTCTTTGTAGAATAGTTTGAATAAAGCTTTTTTTTGTTGACTTGGTATTTATTTTATTTCAAGTTACTTTTCATTCTTTTACTACATTTATTCGTAATCTGATTTTTAAGATAGTAATCTTATATTTGTTGATAGTATATCAGCAGTCTTCCAAAGCGAGTCTTCAAAGAGCTGCCCGACGTCTCCTTTTAGACATTGCACCTGCAGAAACTGTACATAGTAGGGTTGTCGTCTTCTGTGCTTCTGAGGTTATATGCACCTGTCCCTCTTATCATTCTTTTTATTATATTTTCAGACTTTATTAATAAAGATCAGAAAAAGGCTTGTATCTTACAATGACCTCGAATTAACATAATGGTTTGCGTCTTCTGGTATATAATAATACACAGAAAAAAGGATTATTTATCATATCCTAATCATTATATTCATTAATCATAATTCTCAAAGGGCATTGTTGTTGTGCTATTTATAATCCTGACGGATGAACAAAGACAGTAAATTCAACAAAGAGAGGGAAGATTATCCGGTTTTGCTTGTGGATGAAAATTTTGAACTAAATAAGAATGTAACACCGTAATTGGAGTTTTCATACTAAAATATAATATCTTTAGGATCAAACTGTGGGTCTATTAGGTAAAATTAAAACTTTCATATCACTCAAAATGTATTGGTTCTACTACATCACAATAAAAGGCAGCGGTTTCCTTCAAAAGACCACAAAATGACAAATTTCATCACATCAAACTTGACAGATAGATGAATTACACCTGTCCCTCGTATCCTTTTAAGTTGTGTGCTTGGTGTACTCATAGGTCCCATATACGTCAACATGGCGATGATTGTCCGAATCGGGCATTCATTCAACGAGATTTGCTGTAATACGTCTTTGAGCGCTCGTTAGAAGTACTTGTTGAAATTAAGAACCTCCTCATGTAATGCGATTTCGAACGCAGCCAGTGAGGCATCTAGGTATTTATTAGGCTTGTTCAATTTCATGCGGCGCCGCAAAGATCAGCTGCCGCCTGACAAAAGCAATGCATTCTGGTTAGATTAGAACATTTGTCCGACTGCCCTGCGTTCCATTTGGAAGGGCTCATCCCTATGCCCTAATTGTGAAAGCTTTGAAGGGTTGAAGGGTGTAGGAGACCAAACAACTGTTCGTAGCCCTTCTGCGTCATCATCACGTGCCCACACGGAGGTGCCATCATCATGCAAAGGATCATGGGAGCCCAAAGTGTCCATCAGTTGTACCCTTCGAAATCCTTAATTCCGAAGGGCTCTTTGAGTGGCCAGCTTTGAGCACTTTGGTTTGAACGCCCTGTAAAATTAGGCGGCCGATGAGTGTTTTCACTCCAAAGTACTGGTCGGAGGGTGATATATCCCGTTTGGAACGCACCTTTGATCGGCGCTGCAGGCAGCCGCCTTACGATCACATATGTGCCATCAAAGTACCGCGAGAGCAAAACGAGGCCAGCCGCCGAGGTCAGGCACTGCAATTGCTTAAAATCGGCTGCGAGAGCCTTGATGACTACACGCTTTATTCTCATTGGTCAGATTCTGTGATGACAAGCAAGACGTGTGTTGCGTGTTTATTCTAACAATTCGTGTTTTTATAACACTAAAAGCTTTTTTAGTGTAGTCGCACTGCTATCTTGAGTCATGTTCATTAAAAAAACACTGATAAACGCATATATACCCTCACTTTATTGGTATTTAGTAGCCTGTTTGTTTATGTTGAACTTTATTCTTGAACAGATGGCGCTGTATTAAGCAGTATATAAAAATTGTTTCTGTTTCTCATAAAACAAATTTCTGTATATTTGAGAAATATTGCATTTAATTCACCTTATCACTATCACATCTCTGTAGAGTCTGCAAACACCGTGAGAGCGACACTACTGGGAGCTTCATATGTTGGTATTAATTCAGTGTTTATAATGCTAATGCTAATGCTTGAACTTCAAATATTTTCAACCGAAACTGACATGGTTTCTAGAGAGCAGAAGGTTTTGTGAAAAACGGGAAGTATGAAGGTAAAATTACGTCAAAAAGATTTGCATGTGCAGGGTAATATTTGTGAACGTGTACGTGACATTGCAAGCGTAAAATAAATTTGCATGCGCAAAATAAGTTTTGTAAAGGTGTAAATCAAGTTATATACTCAAGAAAACAGGTCTTGCATCATTTTACTATGTTTCGTAAGTGTAAATCATGTGTTGAAAAACTGCAACTTCATATTAATTTGTAATAAATATGATCTGTATTCTTCTGACCTACGTTTTTTCCGCGTTTACACGTTTTTGCGCTGAAATGCGGCCAAAAGCCTTGCAAGTCTGTAAACGGAAATTTGCAAGCAAAAACAGTGGTGTTAAGAACAGCAAAACGGATTCACGCTGAAGAATATGTCTCTGTGTGTAAAATAAAGTTGCAAAGATGTAAACAACGTGTTGTGTACGCAGGGCATAACTTTTACCTCCTGTCTTTTTTTTTTTTTTTACCTGCTCTTGCAGTTTTGGCACAATTCTCTCACTTACTGGAGTTTGTAAGCTTGAGTGGGAAGTTGTAAGTTTGAGTGGGAAGGTGGGACTTATTTCTTCTAACCAATCAAACGAGATTCTTGTTGACTCTGTTTTCTATTATCTGATTGGCTCAATAACACGCCAGGAAGACGTCACTTGCATCATTCGGCTCAGCATTGTCCTTGCGGCAGCAGGAATCGTACTTTAAAGGGGTGATAGGATGCTACATTCACTTTTACAAGTTGTTTGAACTGAAATGTGTGTTGGCAGTGTGTACACAACCACCCTATAATGATAAAAATTCACCCAGTGTTTTTTTTTTTTAAAATTACTAAAATATTTACCTCTTTCTCAAATCGATCCGATCTCAGATGCCTGTCTGTGTTACGTCACAAAAACAGGCCCCTCCCACGATAATTTGATCGACAGTAGTGTTTCAGCACAGACTGGACTGGCATCTTACGTTACACCCGCCCTGAGTGATCTGTCATCCGTCCTCCATGTTTTTCACCCGCCGGAGCAGATTGTAAAAGAATAATCCTAAGTGATTTAACGGTGCTTCCTGTTGTTGTATGTAATAATGCTAGCAGTATCATTTCACTCCAACATCTATCCGCTGAAGATGCAGTGTTACTTTTGTTTCTGAAAGGAATGCGCCCCCGATCTACCTAAATGCATCTATGTTCGTGTGAATCATTTGTGATCCAGCTTCACCTAAAGAAGAAGTGAGTATAAGGTTTTTTAATGAATCTTTGCAAATCGCCTTTCCTAATAATGTGCTAATTAACAAGTTTCACGATGAATGCAGCTAAAGTAAACAGTCCCTCAGAGACCAGCTCGGAAGATGGCGGGGGTCCTCGCGCTCATTAACTTAAACATTCATTTTTTACACTAACTCTTGGAAATTTTAACCAACGGTTACGACTTTTCATTAAGACCCTACAGCTCATTCACTTTGGACAATGGCATCCGCTAACCCCTTAATGCGCTGCACAAACAGACACATATAGAAACTTCACGATCATTTAACCATGTTTTATGGCTTATTGATTACCACTGGCTTAACTGTAGTAAAACCATAATGGCTGGTATAGCATTTATGTAGAAATGTAGATCATATATATATCTGCTTACACCACTGAACTGACGCTATATTCAGTCATTAAAACTGTTAATACCAAGTTAGGTCTCAAAATCATGCAGTGCTCTTCCCAACAATACCTAAAACAATACTTTTACTCAGTGCTGGAAATGGGCAAGATTCTCTATCTGGGGGTACTCATGTTGGGGGGATATTTTACCACAGATACAGAAATCCCACTATATGTATGACAATGTACTCCCTGGACTTTGTTAACTTGTGTCCCCTCTCCCCCATTTCAGGCCCTGATTTTACTAACTCAGTTTTGAAGATTGCATATCTCTATTAGATCCTGCTGCTAAAAAGACAGATTAAGCAATCAGTAGGCAGATGGAATCATGCATGTAGTACTACTGTAGTAGTGCAAATACTACTCTAATTACTTTTCAGGAGCAGGCTCATCAAGAGCGATTGCAAACTGCCTTAAAAAACTTGCTGGATTGTGTGGAGGAAGCACGGCACACCCCCACTGGTACTCCCACTCAACCAAGACTTATAAGAACAGGTTCTAATGGACCTGCTGGTGCCTTACATACAGGAAACAATGCAATTTGTGGAATGTCAAGTGTTTCTGCTAAAAAAAATACAAATAAGCCTTCACCAACTGTCAACAATGAAATGCAAAGGTTAGCTTGTAATGTTAATGGAATAGTTTAATAAAGCATGAAATGTCTTCATCATTTACTCACCCACATGTTTTTCCAACCTTGTATGACTTTCTTCTGTGGAACACCAAATAAGATATATTTAAGATTATTTAAAAATATATATATTTTGGTCACCATCTACATTCACTACATGAACTAAAAAGTTGAGACCATTCAGCTAAATACTTTCTTTTATTTTTGCAGAAGAAAGACTGACATGAGTAAATATTACTGAATTTTCATTTTTGGCTGAACGCTTTAATGCTAAACAACAGGGGTCTCCAACCATGCTCCTGGAAAGCAACTGTCCGGCAGAGTTCAGCTCTACTCCTAATCAAACACACCTGTACCAATTAATCAAGTGGTCCTGTGTTACTTGAAAATGACAGACAGGTGTGTTGGAACTAAAGTATGTATGAAGGTAGCTCTCCAGGAACAGGGTTGGGGATCCCTTTTATAAACATACATTATTTAGTAAAAATGTTGTATTGTTTATGTTTTTTGCTTATCTCGCTGTACACTGTCTTATAACTTTAATAAGCTGATTTCTTTTTTTGACAGATCATTCCCTAGACTGTTTTTTTTTTTTTTTTAAACATGGTGTTGTGTTCTGTGAAACACTGTGATTCTGCACATGACTGCTAGGTGGCAGTATAACAACATACGTAACAAGATAGAGAAGTAGATTAAGAGAGTTCTGATGATTGCTGTGACTCGAGTTGTCTGGTGGTCTTTGTTGTAATAAAATCCCCGTTGTGTAGAGTTAGCCTTGGCCTTGGTCCTTTTCATCTGCAACACCACAAATTGGCGACGAGGATAACCCACCTGCAAGTTTTTTTTTCTTTTTGCTGCTGATTAAAAAAATGCCATGAATGTTCTGGCACCTGCGTTGTTTCTTCCCTGCCCCGGGGAACCGTCTATGCCTTTCGACATGTGGTTGCGGATGTTTCAAAACTACTTAATAGTGATTAATGCGACGGGGGATGCTTGGCCAGACGCCCTCAAAAAGAGCTGCATTACTCCACTGCTTGGGAATGGAGGGGCAGCGGATTTTCTATGCTCTACCTGAAACAGGTGACACTTATGCTTCTGCTATCAGTGCATTACAGAAACATTTCACTCCAAAAGTCAATGTCGTCGTGGAACGCTATGCATTCAGAAAACATGCTCAATTTCCACACGAGACTATAGCACAATATGTAGCTGCTTTGTGTGCCCATGCTGCCACGTTTTGAAGATAAAGCTGACGACATGATACGAGACCAGTTACTGGAACATTTGTGTAGTGACAGTATCAGAGAAAGGCTGTTACTGGAGTCAGACCTCACACTAGATACAGCCGTAAAGCTTGCAACGCAAATGGAAGCGGCAGCTGATCAAGCTAAAAAAATGGTCTCAGACAGAGGAGCCTTAGAAAGGGGAATCCCAGTGCAGGTTGTGCATTCCAGATCGCACAAAAATACGAACAAGCAGCCCCATCGCCCAGCTAAGCCTCATGCCACCACTCCTGCCCCACGTAAGTCCTGCTTTAGATGCGGCTCTGATAAGCACTTAGCCAACTCCTCTCAGTGTCCTGCTGCAAATGCTCAATGCAAATCTTGTAACAAAAGGGGTCATTTTGCCCCTGTATGCCGTTCCGTCGCAACTAACAAAGTGCATGAGGTGCAGTTACCTGATGTAACCATACTGTATTTGGACAACTCTGATAAAGCCCCAAAAAGACTGTTCTGCAATACTACTATTCTGACACCTGCTTCCATTGCCAAGGAGATATGCCTTATTGTAGACACTGGCTCTGCTGTCTCCATACTGCTGCACCACATCTACAAGCAACATTTCAGTCTCACCCCATTATCTCCACCTGCTGCTAGACTTGTGACCTACACAAAAACACGTATACCAGTACTTGGATGTCTCCATGCTCAGGTGTGTGTAGAAAATTCTAGTGCTCCAGCCACATTCTTTGTGGTAGAGGATGACACTGCATTATTAGGTATGGACTTAATCAATAGCCGGCATCTCTCTATTAATGCTGATACAGTCACAACTGCAGAAGCCATATCAGTCACTCCTGTCATGTCCACAATTGCGACCGCACCCTTCCTTGCACCCCCAACTGAGATAGGATGTGTAAAACAGTTTGTACATAAAATAAAAATGAATCCTACTGTGCAACCCATCCGTCAGAAACTGCGACGTTTACCATTCGCAGTAAGGGATGCTGTCTCAAATGAGCTTGACTGCCTCCTCCATACTGGCATCATAGAAGAAATTGATACCTCTGCTTGGGTTTCTCCCATTGGAGTTACAAGAAAAAAAAAGGGCGCATTCGAATGTGTGCGGATCTTCGTGAGCCAAACAAGGCTGTGGTCACTGACTGTTACCCACTACCACATGTAGACGAGCTGCTCTCCAGCCTGCATGGTGCTAAAATGGTCTCTACTATCGACCTTGCCAATGCATACTACCAGGTACCTCTCCACAAGGACAGTAGGGACATTACGGCATTTATTACTCATAAAGGCCTCTTTCGATTTTGCAGGGTCCCTTATGGCCTCGCATCAGCTCCATCAGCGTTCCAGAAGATGATGGCAACCATCCTGGAAGGGGTACCTGGTGTTCAGAACTATTTGGACGATTTGATCATCTATGCTGTCACTGCTGATGAACACTGCCGAACTCTCAATACTGTTCTGCTAAAACTAAAAGAGGCTGGACTGGTCCTAAATAATGACAAGTGCCACTTTCGACAGACTACACTGCGCTTCCTAGGTCATGTCGTCACAGCAGATGGTATTCTGCCTGACCATGAGCATGTTGATGCAATACTGAAAGCGCCACCTCCATCTGATGCTGCTGCTCTGCGATCCTTTTTGGGTCTTGCATCCTGGTACTCAAAGTTTATTCCAAATTTTGCAATGGTGGTAGCCCCCATGCGTGAGTGTGCCAAGGGCAAAGAGACTTTCACATGGTCTGAAGCTGCACAGGCCAGTTTTGATAATGTAAAACAGCTCCTGGTGTGCAGCTCTGCCCTAGCTCTGTACGACCCCTCCCTTCGCTCGGTCATCTCGACCGATGCTTGTGATTATGGACTGGGAGCTGTGTTTTCACAAATTCAGCAAGATGGCACAGAGAAACCAGTGGCTTTTGCATCGCTTACTCTGACGGTGACAGAGAGTAAATACTCAATCGTGGAAAAGGAGGCACTCGCGTGTGTGTGGGCTACAGAGAAGTGGCGCACATATTTGTGGGGTACACGTTTTACCTTACGTACCGACCACCAGGCTCTTACGACATTGCTTACTACAAAGGGAATGAATAGAGCAGGATTGCGCATTGCCCACTGGTCGGCACGCCTGCTTTGTTTCGACTATGAGGTAGTCTATAAACCAGGTTCACAAAATCACACTGCCTTTCCCGCCTCCCTCTGCACGGGCCAGCTGATGCATCCACAAATGTGGAACCCGAATTGATAGCACTGCTTTCCTCAGTACTGAGTTCCCTGCCAGTCTCTGATTTTGACCGTGCTTGCTTTTCTTATTCAGAAATGGTGGCTCTCCGGGAACAGATTAGCCATGGGTGGCCACCCTCAATGCGTGCCGTTGCCTAAAATCTAACCCCTTACTGTAAACTGAGGGATGAGTTTTCAGTCCAGGGTCTTTACATCTTCCGTGGTGCCAGACTTGTGGTGCCTGTCTCATTGTGCCACACACTGATCACGCTGGCCCATGAAGGTCATCAGGGTATTGTACGCACTAAACAGCATCTGTGTGACCTTTACTGGTGGCCTCATATGGACTCCCAGGTGCAGGCCTGCATATCTGCCTACATCTCTTGCCAGTCCAATGATAAGACAGCTCTCACTCACCCAGCTCCTCTACAGCCTGTTCCACTCCCTGACGGTCCCTGGAAGAAATTGGGCCTTGATATTGTAGGGCCATTTGAGACTGCTGTTCCTGCTTGTCGGTATGCTGTGACTCTGACTGACTACCATTCAAAGTGTCCAGAGCTTGCCTTTTGCCCGTCCGCCACAACCGATGCAGTCTTAGACTTCTTGACTACCGTTTTCAGCCGTCATGGGAATCCAGAAACCGTCATCACGGATAATGGAACGCAGTTTACATCGGCAGCCTTCTGTGAATTTCTACAGAGGTATACAGCACAACAAGACATCCTTGTACTACTATTGGAGCAGTCGAGAGGTCCCATCGTGCCCTGAAAGGCTGCATACAAACAGCCATCTTGCCATCTTGCAGTCGCAGCCCTGGAAGGAGGCTGTGACTAACTGGCTTCAAGTGTACCGTGCTATGCCGCATGCAACTACTTCAACCTCGCATTATGAACTGCTCTATGGATGAAAAATACGAACCAAGTTGGACATTTTGCCTGTTGCACATGTGCCAAACACATCTGTCCATGACACTGTGGAAAAGAAACAAGCCAAGATGAAGCAGTACACTGACACTAAGCGGCATGCACATACACCATCTTTTGTTCAAGGAGAGAATGTGAGGGTCAGAATTCCTCGCTTTGTTCCTAAAGCACACCCTAAATTCTCTGCTCCCTTAACTGTGGAAGAGCGTGTGGGACCAAACACCTTTCTTCTAAGCGATGGAAAGAGATGGAATGCCACCTACTTGGCTCGTTCTGCCTCCGCACCTGAGTGTGGATGTCTGGACTGTACTCCAACTGTAACATTACCCACTACGCCAACCTCGACACAACCCACCCTGAATACTCAACCAAAACAGTCACGTTTGAGATCGAAACCTAAGTGGCATAAAGATTACTTAATGTGATTGACTGAGATGTAAAGTGTATAGAGAATTGCTTTTGCTTTGTTTTTAGTGGGGATCAGTCACTAATTTCAATTCGTAGTTTTCTCAGTACAACGGCGGCTTTCCCGTTGTATCGGTGTTAGGTTGTGAGATGTGTTGAGGAATGTGGGCTATTCCGCGAATACGAATTGTCATGGGTTTAGAAAGTTGGGCAGAATCTTTCTTGCTTCCCACTTCTTATTTTCAAGTAAACGGCATGAGGCAGATTGCCTCCGTACTGCACAAGACTGTGACATGTGTGAGAAGATGGGTAGTATTGCAGCTTGCATTCCCCTTCTGTATTGCGCTTAACACTGTGAGATATATGCGAGAAGGGTGGGCTATATCGCGACTCGCGTCCCACTTCCTCGGCTGTAATCCTCACAGTATTATATGGTTTGAAGTAGATGGGCATTAACGCTTCTTGCGTTCCCACTTCTTATAATTTACTGTGTGACAGCGCATGGAAAGATTTTTCCCTTCGTTTGTGTGCACAGATGTGAGAAGATGGTGGGCTATTCTGCGGCTCACGTCCCACCTCTTCGGCTATGATCCTCACAATATCAAGACGGTTTAAAGTAGATGGGCAGTACCGCTTCTCGTGTTCCCACTTCTTGTAAATTACCATGTGATAGCGGTTTTTGTGCACAGATGTGAGAAGTGCGCAGAGATGGTGGACTATTTCGCGGCTCGCGTCCCACCTCTTCGGCTATGATCCTCACAATATATACAGATGAATAGATGGTCTTGTATCGCTGTCTCGCGTTCCCCACTTCTTATGCCCTGCGTGCTTACCACTAGTGGTTTTCCCTCGTTTGTGTGAGAGATTGAGAAGTATGTGGAGATGTGGTCTAATTCCGTTACTCGCTTCCTACTCCTGCTGTGACCTCAGATACTAACGTCTTGTAGAGGGTGTAGTATCGCCTCTCCGCGTTTCCAATTCCTACCACTATTGTGCAATAGGTCTCTTCTCGCACTTAGGGTTGTGAAACGTCAACTGTACATTGTATTACCTTGATGTACTTTGACTGGCCCGTGTCAACTCTGACCTTACAGTGTGTTTGGCTTTGATGGTGTGGTTTTCTGGGATAGAACTTCTTAGAGTTCCTGGCCTTATGCTTTTAGCATGTATCGTTTCCCAAAGTGGGGGTCCCTCAGGGGACGTAGTGTGAGTTCCCATTCGATAGGGAACATCTCAGGTTACCCATGTAACCATAGGTCCCTGAGACGGAACGAGAACCTGCGTACCCCTTACTGCCAGGCTTCATGCATTCTGTGTCACTCTCCTTCTAGTTTTTATCAACTTCACCTGTTATCAAAAATTAAACCTTTCTTAAATCATAAATCTTTAGAGATGGCTGTTCATGCTTTTATCACCTCACGCTTAGACTACTGCAACTCACTATACTGTGGTAGTTCTAAGTCATCAATCGATCGCCTTCAACTAGTTCAAAATGCTGCTGCCAGATTCCTTCATAATAGCCGCAAAAGTGCTCACATCACTCCAATTCTGCGGACCCTTCATTTGCTGCCTATTAAATTCAGAATTGATTTTTAAATTATTTTATTTGTATATAAATCTTTAAATGATCTATTTATTTATCTGAATTACTATACCATATACTCCATCCAGACGCTTAAGATCCAGTGTTCAGAATCTTCTTCTAGTCCCACAATCCAGATTCAAACGTAGAGGGGATCGTGCTTTTTTCAGTGGTTGGGCCGTGGCTGTGGAATAGCCTCAGTTTAGAGATTAGAGTTGCCCCTTCTCTGTCCACTTTTAAATCTCTTCTAAAAATATATCTGTTTTGTTTGGCTTACAAATTATTTTCTATTATGGTCTTTGCTTAGTCTTTTATGGGTTTATACTTCGTTTCTCTTGTGTTATTAATATATTGACTTATTTTATTATTAAGGTGAGACCCTGTTTAATTGTGTAGCTGTGCAGATTTTTATATTCTTTTTACTATTTTGAATTTCTGTACAGCACTTTGGTCAGCCGTGTGGCTGTTTTATACGTGCTATATAAATAAACTGAAACTTGAAAACTTGAAAGCTTCAGACAAGAAGCTGATGACGTGTGCTACAGGTGCCCTTTTATACTATTGGTCGCACCAGTAACACGTCATGGGCCAATGACAAGTTCATTGTCATGTTTCCACATGCACTTCATCCAACTGAGGGCGTTCCCCCCAAAGGGTCCTCTCAGGGGAGCAGTGTCCATTGTTCCCCCTTCTCAGGGAAGCCATTGTTACATGGTAACCTGAGACGGTTTCTGTAACGAATAATTTCTTTCATTTATTGCAGTATTTAGTAGGCTAGATTGATGTCTTCTTGGGTACCGTTGTTTGCTTCCTTAAGACAACTAATTCCCTATGTTTGGTAGAAATAGTTTGTTACTGAGAATGTTCTTTACAGTGGAGGGCGATGTTGTGTTCGGTGAACAATGTGTCGGCATCATACTGGCTAGGTGGCAGTATAACAACTAATAACAATGAGAAGATTACGAGAGTTCTGAGATTGCTGTGTCTCGAAGTTGCTGGTGGTCTTTGTGTAAATAAATCCCCTTTGTAGGGTTATCCTGGGCCTCGTCCTTTTCATCCTGCAACACCACCATGGTAACGCGGTTTAAAGACACATCACATGAAGGTCTCCATCCAATTGGTTCTATTCTGGCTCCAGAGCATAGTGGCCGACTCCAAGGGGGAAGAGGAACTTAGACTTGCTTCGGCCAGCAAACTGTGGCCACAAAGATATTGTACCTAGTTTGTAATTCACTCTGTTTTCACTGTCTGTTTAGCTTTTTTTCAGCTGAATTCCTTTTTCTTCCTTTTAATTCTTAATTTAGGTTGTCAGTGTCCTTGAAGAGGAGTTTCACGAAATGAAGCAGCTGTCTGGTGGTTGGCTTTGCTATAAAGCTGCAGGTATGGGAATTTGTTGCTTGATAAGCTTCATTGCATTTTGTTAGTAATTGTAATTGCACGTTTAGCTATCCAGCTACTTAAAGTGTTATAATACAGTGACAAAGTGATAGTTAACAATAAAAGCAGCATGTTGTCAGTATTTCACAATGCATTAATTGTGTTTTCATGTTTTTCATTAGAATGTTGTTAATCAGAATATTTCAATGTAAAAATAGTCTATTTTCTTTAAAAACAAGGTGGGTGTGGCCAAATAAAACTGACTGTGGTGCCACCTGAGTCAGAGGGCTACACAGCAAAGTCTTTAAAAACAGCATCTAACAATGGCAAGATCACACTCTACATTGTAACACTACAAGACACGATTGACACTTCGCCACTACCCCCACATGCAGCTGAATTTGAGAAGATGCCCAAATCCATTTGTAATTAATGTGGAGTTATGATGCCACTTCAAGTGTTGGCTTTGTGCATTAGATTCAGAGAATGCATCTGTAAGTTTTGTGTTTAAAGGTATATAATTGCTGATAATTGACTATTCTTTAGGCACATTTTCCCATTATATATATTTTTTCTTAAACAGGAAGAAAGTCAAGATGAGGACATCCTTTATGTCAGGGAGGAAAAAAAGAACAAACCCAACATGGTTTGTTAAAACAAAGCATTTAAAAGTATAGTAATGTTATTATTTTGAACACATTTAGAGCACATTGGATTTGCTTGCTATAGGAACTATGTCCAGTTTGTGGAAGGTCTTTTCCTGAAGACACGGTTGAATTTCACGCTAGTATCTGTTTAGATAAGTATGTTTAAAGGGGTCATATGCTGTTAAAAAAAACATTATTTTGTGTATTTAGTGTAACATAATATGAGTTTCTGCTTTTAAGTAAAGCGCATTGTTTTCCACATACTGTAATTATTGTAATTATCCTCTATGCCCGCATTCGAGCACGTCAAGTTTACAAAGCTCTCGCCTGAAAGCGAGTGTACTGTGTTGTCCATCTACCATGCGTTGTGATTGCCGAATACCCAATGTGTGACGGAAATGTTACGCCCCTTACCATATTGTGAGATGCCCTGTCAGCCGATCGGAGTTCAAACAGTGAACCCATTCTAAACGAGGCTTCGTTCATCCATGGGGAATAATTATGGATTTAATGACTTATACGGTCTTTTTAATACGCGTTTTTGTTGTCTTGCGCTGCTAACTAAACCATGTCTGCATTCGGTGCTCGAGAAATGACAAACACCACTCTACACGTGCCCAAAAATTTGCTTTAATATATAAACTATGAAGACTCTTAATAGAAAAAACGTACGTACGGTCAGAACAGCGCATTGTAGTCTATCTCACAAGATCAGGAAATGGTCCTCCATAAAATGTTCTGCACACATTTTAATATTTGGGTTGAACTGTTCTGGAACATTTTTGTAAATACAACTTAACCACTGATTCTAGTCGTGTCCATTTTTGAAGGCCAAACAAAGTAGTTTAGCTTCCACAACGAATCACACAGCGACACACACGGCGTCTAGAGTGAGCATAGGCGGCGGTTCGACGAAGGAGAAGTCCTAGCACTTGCGGCACCCATGTGAACGACCAGGCTGGACTCCGTTCATCCCTGAAGCCATCCGGCGATCCACATGCAAGTTGCAGTATTTCCTCAGCAACCAGTACGGATCAGCTCCAGGCATGACAAAGCAGATATCGTCCTCTTTTGGAAGGCCAAACAAAGTAGTTTCGCTGTCAACGCTCCCACAGTGCCTTCACGACATGGTGGCGGGCACACAATACTACGCGAGAATAAGTTAAGCTTCTTTCTTTGCGTGAACATTTGGGCGGCGTTTTGCAAATCTTCCCACATAGTGATGTAGTTATGTGGGGGCGTGTTAGAACGAGCCGTTTTAGGTAGGTGTGGCTGACTCTTAACTTTTATAAAGAATATATCTTTGGATTTGAGACTTTAGTCTTTGCAACTTTACAGATCTTCTTTATGCACCAAGAGCTTCTAACACTCCAAAGAGAAAGGAAAAAATTTTATTGCATCATATGACCCCTTTAACATCAGATTACACATACATGCATTACTTTTCTTTACATATGTACACTGCAGCAAAAATGTTGAATTGTACAAACACTTTACTATCTGTTTATTTTTAAGTTGCTCTGAAGAAATGGAAATGTTTTCAGAGTGGAAAGAGGATGCTGTAGCCAGACCATCCAACAGACGAGAAGGTGGCTAGGATGCTGTAGCCTTACCATTCAACAGAAGAAATGGTGAGGATGCTGTAGCTTTACCATTCAACAGAAGAAATGGTGAGGATGCTGTAGCTGGACCATTCAACAGAAGAAATGATGACGATGCTGTAGCCGGGCCATTCAACAGAAGAGATGGTGAGGATGCTGTAGCCGGGCCATTCAACAGGCGAGAAGGTAGCCTGGATGCTGTAGCCTTCCATTCAACAGAAGAGATGGTGAGGATGCTGTAGATGGGCCATTCAACAGGCAAAAAGGTGGCCTGGATGCTGTAGCCTTACCATTCAACAGAAGAAATGGTGAAGATGCTGCAGCCGGGCCATCCAACAGCAGATTAGGTGGCGAGGATGCTGTAGCTGGACCATCCAACAGGAGAGGCGGTGAGAATGTGGTTGCCGGACCATCCAACAGCAGAGAAGGTAACAAAGATGCAGGGAAAGAATGACATTGTTAAGAAGATGAAGACATATAATTCACACAATAGCAAGCAGAATGTTTTGTTTTTGCTTTACTTTAGATTGGAAGATGATTACCGATCCAAAAGAGGCTGCAGATGTCTATTGAAAACAACTACTAATTACTGAAGAGCAGGAACAACCCTTGCATTTCACCTTGGATCTCAGGGAAGACCTGGAGGAGAAGGATAGAGAGATCATTTCTGCATAAAAGCTAGTGTGATTCAAAACAGTAACATATTGATACAAAGCATAAAGATACAAGCATTCAAAACAGTCTCTCACTTCCACCAATAATTTCTTCTAATCAAATGTCCTATCCATTCAAACAAAAAATTCAAATGAAATTCAATGTGAAATTCAATTCAAGGCAATTTAGTGGGACTTTAAAGGTTTAAAAATATAGAATGCAATAGAGAATTGTTTTATTATTATTTGTGGGTAAACTAACCCCTTACTGTCATGTTTAAGGTGATGCCGTCACAGGTGAAGGGGTGAGCCATCACATTCTAAGTACTGCAGTCCTAAAACTGACACAATTCTTCAGGATAAACGTTGGTAAGATGTTATATTTGACACTGTCTGTGAAATACAGGCTAAAGTCTCGTAATCTAATTATGTGATAACGAGCATCAGAATTAGATTTTCATTAATTTCACTATGATTTTGATATTTGACATGGTCTTAGTCAATATTAAAGATATCAAGGTTATGTTTTCACAGAATGTTCTTCATGGTATGTAGGATTATTGTATGTAGAAAGTGATATATCACAAAATGTGTGTTTTCAAAGGCTTGATTCCAATGACAATGCTGACATGCACACAACAATATAACAAATCAATATTAATGTTTTGTTGTATCAATTTTATAAGTGAACATTTCTAAATTGCCAATTCAGGTATAGTTCTTGTGTGAGGAAAATGCTGAATTTCAATGCTTTCTTCAGGTAACACAGACACAACCTTGTTATTTGAGGGTGAGTCAGATCATCTTGTGCCCTCTACATCCCAAATTCTTGTGGAAAGTGAAGTGTTCCTGATGGCTGGGAGGATGGTTGGTCACTCCTTCATCCATGGTGGTCCTTGTTTGTTAGGGATCAGTCCTACAGTGATACATGTTTTACTTGGGCGGCCAGCTGAAACAGCCACAATTCAGCTACAAGACTGCCCAGACCAAGATCATCATGCAACTATACAAATGGTATGCGGAGGTTTTCTTTTAAAGGGGTCCTATTATGCTTTTTCACTTTTTCAACTTTAGTTAATCTGTAATGTTGCTGTTTGAGCATAAAAAAGATCTGTAAAGTTACAACGCTCAAAGTCCAATTCAAAAGGAGATATTTTATTTAACAGAAATCACTTTTCAAAAACTACAAGAACGACTCGTTTGGACTACAATGCATATTTTCCAGGATTTGTGATATTACAAATATACCGACGAATGGGATGAGACCTGGTTGAGCTGCAAACTAGAGAAGGCAACGAGTGTTATCACTTTATCTGAGACATGCTAGCTTTCCCAAGGCAGACGAACTTAGAGTGGTTACAATTATCCGGGTTTAAATCTCGCTCAAATTGATTTGATTTTGACCCAATATTTACACTGAAGCTCGCAGGCACTATGGAAGTGCATGCCTTTCCTACCATGCGCGATTGCTGCCAATCACCCACACTGGCCCAGCTAACCAATTCACAGCACATTTCATATTTCAGAAGGCTGGCTTTCATTTGATACAGGAACTATCGAGCCGTTCATGTCAGACTGGGGAAAGAGGTGTTGTAATAACGTAAAATATGCGAAAAATAATGTGTTTTTCGAACAACAAAGCATGAGAGCATGTTCTAGTACACCCCAAAAACAAAATCAAGTCTTTGTAAAAGAGCATAATAGGACCCCTTTAAATCACTTGCATGTCATTCGTATGATTTATTTATGTTTCCAACAGCTTGAGGGAAACGATGAACTTTCAGATCAGGACAAGAAGACCATCCTACAAGTCCTACAAGTCGCGAAGGACCATTCGTCAAATTTAACAATTCAGACGTGGTTTAAAAAGTCACAAAAGTTTGGTCACTGCTGCAAGAACCTCCAGATGTTGTCCCTTTGCTCTTCCCCAGAAACTCAGAAGCTGCCTGCTTTGCTCAGGTTTTACATACATTTTTGTTCAGTATTGGACAATCAGTATTTAAAATGTTTAATATCTTTTTAATCTTATTCAGACCGTTCTGGATAATATCATGGCCTGCTGAGGAAGAAGATGATGATGATGATACATACCCATTTCACATTAAATGTCGCATTGCAGAGTACCTCCGTTGTTTTATTGGGAGTGATATATTATTTAGGTTGAATTTAAATTTGTTTAAAAAAAGAATACAACGAATGTGTTCACTAGAACTTGTTTGCTTTTCTGTCTTAGCATGTGTAGGCAATTAAAAATACATTCATTTTCATGTCAATGTTATTATTGTGATTCACGTCACATCAATTAGCCAGTTCATCAATTTGCTAATCTTTAGCATAAATGTTACTCAGAATTAGCAGAAATTGTTCTAAGACAGATCTACAAAGATCCTCACCTGTTTATGCTGTTCTTGCTTGATCATTTACTAGGCAGTAGCAGAACGGTGAATAGCTTAAAATACATTTCTGTGACTCCATGTTATTGTTCATTATGAATGAATGTTAATATATGTTGTGCAGCATAATATACAACTAACAAAATAAAATATTTCAAAAACTTTATTTCATTTAAACTGCATTCTGCAGATGTTAAGGCGTACAGTTTTATGAAATAACAGATTTTTTTATTTACATATAAACAGAGGAATGCTTTTGCACATATTCTGAATAAGATTAAACAGACATTAAGCATTTTAAAATTAATGTAATTTTATCCAATACTGAACCAAAAGTTTCTGGGGAAGAGCAAAAGGACAACATCTGGAAGTTCTTGCAGCAGTTACCTAATTTTTGTATCTTTTAAACCACATCTGAATTGTTTAATTTAACAGACATGCAGATGTTAAAGGTGTTGTTTTATGAAATACCAGATTTTGTCTTTAACTCCCATTCTTTACATATAAACAGAGAAATGCTGTTGCACATAGTCTACGACTGAAAAATAAATGTCACTGCCAAAACAATCCGATGGTCCTATCGGATCTATCACAACCCTAAGTTCCCCTTCTGCCTCTGCAGTTAGCGGGCACTCTATTTCTGGTACTTGGATGCCTGAGTTAGGTTCTTGTGGTAGGCCACTGCTTTCCCAGTCAATCAAGGGATTTTGGATGTCCTGTGTCAAGGAGATAAAATATATCTTAACTTTTATCACATCACAATAATAACTGAAATTACTGAAACTGAAACTTTTTAACTTTGTTAATTTTCAATTCTATTAAATGTTAGGAGACATGCATTCAAATAACATACAAGACCTAATTTTCTGGAAGACTCAAGACCTGATGTCCTCCCAGCTCCAACAGCTGATTTGGAGTCAGATTTCCCTCTGTACTGAGGGTGATTGTCCCATCCATCACAAAAGGTGTCCAGATTTGCTTGCAGTCACGGAATGAACACGTAGTCACAACAGAAAGAGATGCCTATGATTTCAAATGACCCCCCCCCCGCACCCACCCCCCCCCCCCCCCCACCCCCCCCCCCCCCTCCCCCCCCCCCCCCCCCCCCCCCCCCCCCCCCCCCCCAATGAAAAATCTGAAAAAAAACCATTTAATTAAACCAAAAACATATTCAATTATACAATGCTTTAACATCAAATTTTTTGGTTGGTGTCCTTTTTTTCTGATGTTTGACTGCACAAAATGTATGATACATTTCTATATTTCATAAAATGCCACAAAAGCCGTGGCCCCCCTGGATCCATCTTGAGGCCCCCAGGTGGCCATGACCCCCAGTTTGAGAACCACTGGTTAAGTGTAACAGACTCACCTTTGGTTGTGGACACTTTTCCCTGCAATGAAGCTGCTTCTTCCTGTACCTCGAACAGAGAACATCATACGGACCACTTCTACATTTTCAACCCCTTGGTCTCCCCTGACCCTAAAAATAAAAATTATGTACATAGAACATTTTAAATGTGGCTATTTTGCAACAAACATTCATTTACACGTACAAATACCATTTTACTTCTAATAAAATATAAAGTATGTGATTGCAGTTGTCAGTCTGAAAGACATCAGTACACTGTCAAAGCCTGTTGTCAACAGACTAGTTTATCCTCCACTAGTAAAACAAAGTTGAACCAGTTGATGTATGTGTTCAGGATAATATATTAGTGCAGGATCTGGCACCCTGCTCTAACACAAAAGCAAATTAATTATAGGCAATATTTACTGAAGTGGAAGACCAAATCTTTGAACAGAACATTGGAAAAAGTACAGGGTGGTTGAAGCCAGATTATTGGTTGCAACATCTAGGTACATGATCTGTGTAACATACGAAAAATAGGCAGTTTCAGTCTAGAGTGTGTGATTCTGATATCAATACAATATGAAATGTGAAACCCCTTTTTTTGTGTGATTTAACATATTCTGCATACAATTATTCTGAGTACATTCTGTGACAATGTAATTTTGATATCTTTAATATCTTTACAGCTATAAACACAAGTTACCTACTTTTGTCATTTTTTGGCTATGACTACTTTATTTGCTCCCATAATTAGACAGGGTTACATTTAAAGACCCTGATATTTTTAAAAAGTTGGGTAGTAAAATATACTTAAATACCATTCTAGAAAAACCATCGATACCCCCGAAGGTCACAATGTTGTATCTAATTTTAGAGAAATTTATATAAAGTTAAAACAATTAAAATCAAAGGTCAGATAATAAAATTTATGTTACTGTTTCCGGAGAGTGCATACCATAGGCTTTGTGGGTGGTAGCTGTTATCAGTGACGCCTGGGTGGGCAAGGAATAGGTCCTACGAACAACAGACACTAACTGTGTCAGCCTGAATAATGCCGGCCTATCAACGTGGGGGGATGGAGTCGGATCCTTCCCACTGCACTCTATGCCCCATAGCCTGCAGTAAACCCTTCACCATTCTATATCCAGCATAAAGCCCTGTTCAACCAAGAACCAGGCACGTTGCAGAGGAGGGGCTCAAGAACACCTGTGGCGAGCACATGCCCTTTGCTTACACTCGAGAGCCTTTTTTTTTTTTTTTTTTTTATTCAATAAATCAATGCTATTGGTCACACTTTACGTCTGTCTGTCTGTTTTACAAATACATTTAGCGAATGAAAGGTATTAAAAAGAGTTACCTTGGCTAAATCTTGTTGGAGTCGCTCAAACTGTCAGTCAAACCTCATAACCCCGCCCCCTGTCTTGACTTTACTGAGTGCAGTGAACTGAAGTTCCACAGCAGAGCAGCTGAATGTCTTGCAAGGGTAAATAAATATCTTCTTGTTTGTATAAGTACAGCGTTGTCTTTACGCAAGAAACACTAGAATGTCTACTGTATAAAGGCTCATGTTTTATGCATTTGACGTCTGAGACCGGACCTGCGGAGAGAGAGCATTTGCCATCTTAATTAGTCATAGCCAATAGCCTGTGCATAAAGTAGCATTTCATCTTTTATAAAATTAAATTTTGGCCAAACGTATTTTACAACAGGAAAAACTGAGCGCCCATATAGCTACAACAAACTTTGTAACCTGTTGATCAAACCGTAATGTGATGCTGCCGTTTTAATGATGGACAAATTGCACATTTGCACACACATTCGCTGGTCAAAAACCCGGCCATAACTGCATTTGAGTTTGACACAAAGTGATCCTCGTCACCTAGGTAAAATTTTTTTAACTATTTATAAGAAATTTCTTGGAGTTATGATGGGCTATATGTGATACACTTAATTATTAACATTTAATCATATTATTATTATATTATCTTATGGTTAATGTTTACGTGTTTTTTTTTTTTTTTTATTGCTTGAAGAACATAAATATGTTTACGATATAATATGCATGTATTTACTAGCTAGCTAATTTTTGAATGTAGTATTCTATACTCTCCGCTTATCATTAAGATGTGACCAGTAAAAAAAGGGGGGGGGGGGGGGGGGGGTGCCTTTTTAAGTCTCAGCACATGTCCCTCAAAAAGGTCTGTGCACGGCCCTGCCAAGAACGATAACTACAATGATAACTATAAAGATAATGATATTAGCGTCCACACCAGCGAACGATATCGTCTATTTATTCTAAAGCGCACATGCGTCTACGGCTTTAAATTATTGAGCTCGTTACAGCAGGATGGATTCTGATTGGCTCTCAGTGTTATATCATTCATCAGCTGGGGAAAAAATCGTTTTGAAAGTGATTACAACGATATCGTTTCTCTGTGCCGTTATCGTTATTGTTGTGGTGTGGACTCTGCTATTTTTTTAATATTGAGAACAATTTTTAGAACTTTATCTTTATTGTTATCTTCATGGTTATCGTGCTTGGTGTGAACGGGCCTTAAGAGAGTTTGGATTTTACAGTTGACACTAATGCGTCCAGCTCCTCATCCAAAATACTACTGTATGTGTCTCTCACTGCCAACCCTTTTTCCGACATTCTCCATTATTTGGTCCTTGTGCTCACTCCTAGCAATTTTGCAATGCAGGGCCAGGGCCGGCCCAAGCCTTTATGGGGTCCAAAACATCATTTTATTTGGGGGCCCCTTGGTGCTGCCAATACGCCAATGCTTGATTATTCGCACATTATAAATCTAACACACCCATTAGAGTTGTATTTGTTGTAGCTGTTTTGCTTACATCATACCAATGTTTTTACCCTTCTATGATTTTTAATTGTAACCGTAGCAAACCCACAAGAGTGTTCAGGTGTTAATTTGCACTTTAACATTCAAAGTCTTACAGTACTAAGTGGCATACTTAATGTGGTGTACTGAAAAGTAGCTAAATAAACCAGCAGACAATGCATTTACAGAACAAAATGTTATTTTAACAACATAAATTATTATACACAGCAGCAAGGCATCTAACAACAACTCTTAATCTATAACTAGCTAACTGAGGCATAATGATATTGGAATATAATAGCAAAAACCCCATACGTAAGCTAAGGTAAATAATGTTAAGCTGTTATCAGTACCAATTTCATGAAACAAAAGCTTATTTTTATTACAAAAATATATACCCAGGAAAGTTATTTTTACACAGAAGACAAAAACTTTAATCTAAAATTAGCTAAGTAAAATGTTATATTATAATATATCAGGGTTGCCAATATTGGTTGCCTGTCTGGAGTGGGTGGGTGGGTGCGGAATAGAACCTTGCGGGAGCAGGACTAAAAAAACAGTCCTGCGCACCAGACATCTACTGAGTGTTCACTATGGAAAATAATTAAGATGATACATTATAGATTATTTAATTATTTAATATTGCTTTTTGTATAATTACCATTGTCCAATGACACAATATATCACCAAAAAATAAATAAATCAAGCTGTCATTTCATGTACTCTTGGGGGCCCCCTGGTTGCCCCGGGGCCCTTAGCAGCCACTTTGTTCGCTTATGCCTTGGGCCGGCTCTGTGCAGGGCACTGGTAGAGACATGGCAATTGGATCCCTAAGACGCCACCCAACCTTGCCAGATTCAAAGTTCACAGTGATGTGATTACACTGTTGGCTGTGGTTAATCTCACCAATAATCTGAATAACCTTTTTGAGTCCCTCCATTACAGCATGTGGAACATTTTCCTGACTTGAGAGTGCATTTAAAAAAAAACTAACTCCTGGGTACAGGTAAACTCCAAAAAGTCCAAATCCATTGGTGGTCGATTAAGCAGATGGGACAGCCACGAATGGAGCCTATCCAATATAGCATCCATCAACACTTTCTTAAAAGACAACAAGAATTACATTGTTAATTCTCAGAGATATTAACAGTTTTAATTACTTAATGTAGTTCAGTGGTCTAAGCAGATATATGATCTACATTTCTACATAAATGCTATAGCAGCCCATATGGTTTTACTACAGTTAAGCCAGTGGTAATTAATAAGCCATAAAACATGGTTACTACAGTTTTACTATAAAAAACATGGTTATTTTTGTAATGGAGTGGTAACTGAATACGGTATTTTCTTTACGAAACACTAGCTCAAATTTTAGTATCAACACATGTCAATTACCGTAATGGTTCGCAATATATAAATGATCGTGTATTAAGTCTCTATATTTGTCTGTTTGTGCAGCGCATTAAAGTACCATTCCTGCTGCCGCGAGGACAATGCTGAGCCGAAATGACACAAGTGACGTCTTGCTGGTGCGTTATTGAGCCAATCAGATAATAGAAAACAAAGAGTCAACAAGAATATTGTTTGATTGGTTAGAAGAAATAAGTCCCGCCTTCCCACTCAAGCTTACAAACTCCAGTAAGTGAGAGAATCATGCCAAAACTGCAAGTGCAAGTAAAAGAAAGACAGTGCAGCGCATATTGTGTTATTTCAGGAAAATATGCCCTGTGTACGCAACACGTTGTTTAAACCTTTGCAACAGCTTTATTTTACACACAGAGACATATTCTTCAGAGTGAATCCGTTTTGCTGTTCTTACCACTGTTTTTGCTTGCAAATTGCCGTTTACAGACTTGCAAGGCTTTTGGCCGCAAAAAAAGGTGCCAAACGTGTAAGCGCGCAAAAAACGTAGGTCAGAAGAATACAGATCATATTTATTACAAATTAATATGAAGTTGCAGCTATTCAACACACGATTTACACTTAAGAAACAGTAAAATTATGCAAGTCCTGTTTTCTTGAGTGTATAACTTAATTTACACCTGACCTTTACAAAACTTATTTTGCGCATGCAAATGTATTTTACGCTTGCAATGTCACGTACACTTTCACAAATATTAGCGCATGCTAATATTTTTTGACGTCATTTTACCTTCATAGGAAATGTTTAAAATAAAGTCTGTAAAATAAACTGTTAAAAGGATTTGATGATCACTAGTCTAGTGATCGTACGGTATTGTTGTCATCGTTCAGGCTGCATTTCAGCTTTAATGTACAGTTTTTTAAACAAAGCATCTGATATTTGCCAGAGCGACAGCTAGAATCTAGTGGAGTGCCGAGTCGCTTTCACTCCAGAATGGCGGAAGCGTAGGGCTGCTGCTGGGCGCTGCTGTTGCAATGGGACGTTCTATTAGCTTTCACTTCTTATCAGTCTAAGTTTTTTTGTTCAAGTCAAACGCACCTTTTGCTTCCACTTTCAGGACACATAAAAGTGGAACATGTCACATGACTCCATATTTTGTCCAATGTAAAGTGCTTTTTTATATCAATTTTTGTACATATAATTGCCTACAAAAATCTGAGTCACGTTCATTGGAAAGTAAAAAAGTATTTTCAAAAACGTTACATAATATATTATCAAATTTATCATAGGAAATTACAAAAAACAAACATGTTATAATGGAATCGCATAAGGTCATGCAGGCATACTAGGCTAGAATACAAGTATATGATATTTGTGAGGAAATAATTAGAATGATCTAAATGTATTTGCATTTTTGCACGATTTTGTAATGATGTAAGAATAGTAATTCACATGCTATATCTACAGTACACATATTATGATTTTTCTGTTGAGAGAAATTGCTTCCTCAGCTTTCACAAGCAAATGAGGTGCCATTAGTGAAGAAGGAGATGTTACATGCTTATATGTGTATGTGCATGCTTGTAAAGGATAAGGTGCATATTAGGATAAGGTTATGATGATTTTTATTTTATTTTATTTATTTTTTTTACTTTGAAACAATACTGATTATAATGCTTTGGTTTTGGTAAACTTTTAATAAATTAACTTATAAAAATAATAATTAAAAATGTTTATTGCTATTGTTATGGTATCCAATTTTAAGCAGAAAAACATCACAAATAATTTTTTCTTCGTTGATATAATATTGCGTATACCATTAGTTAACTACTTTAGTTCACATGAACTGAGAATTAACAAAACTTCTACAGCATTGATCTTAGTTAATGTTAATTTCAACATTTACTAATACATTATAAATCAAATGTGTCATTTGTTAACATTAGTTAATGTATTAGCTAACATGAACTAACAATGAACCGTCTATTTTTATTTACTAATGTTAATGAAGATTAATCAATACTGTAATAAATGTATTGTTCATTGTTCATTCATGTTATTTAATACATTAACTAATATTAACTAATGGAACCTTATTGTAAAGTGTTACAGTTTTAATACAATAAATGACTGATTCAATGTATTTGATAGTTAAAATGACTACAGATTCAGGTTTCCAGCTCTGCAGGTCTATGTCACCTCTGTCAGATGAACATTTTGATAATATTTCATTATAATATTTTATATTTGTTGAGGAATTGTTGCTCACATGTGAAAGTGTAATCTGTCTGCAAACACGAGAATGTGCTTTGAAATGTTAAAAACATCTTGAATGCTTTTAAAGATAAAGTTACAATTATATTACACTGTCCAATTTAACCCCTTAAGTGCCACCCCCCATTTTTTACCATACAGATAGACGTGAAAGTCCACCCTCCAAACTTAAATTGTTATAATTCATGAACACTTTTGAATACAGACCTAAGGTTGGACTCTTTTTTAAGAAGACAATCTGCAGATTAATGCAGAAGTGGAATCATTTCAAAATATTAAAAGTATCAAAAAGTTAAAGAAGTTTAAATTTACTGTAAAGAAAAATGCACTGTACCATTTTTTTGATTTTTATATAAAAATATAATTATTTTACCAAACTCTTTTTGAATCCTAAAAATGTTATAAAAATTAAAGCCTGTAGTCTACAGTTGTTCCAAATTTGGAAGTTGACAGGTAATTTTAGGAATAGATGGTACTATCCCATTTTTTATTGACCTGCATGAGATACGTGGGAAACATGTAGGAGCATCTTGAGTGGTAGTACCAGGAGCAGGGGGGAGAGGGAGGGGTATAAGTAGCTTTCTCAAAGCCCCCAGGGGGTGTTCGGAGCGGATCGGGGGGGGGGGGGGGGGGGCGTTGGTTTAAGGCGATTGTTTACACAAAAAGATGTATGAGCTGAGACTTGCAAAAGAAAATGGTCTGGCACATCCTAACGCAGTCTCTACATTGGATGCATCAAAGCGCACTTTCTATATCAGTTTGTCAACTTGTTGGTAGCGCATGAGAGTGGAGCGCGGCAGGCAAAGAACGCGGCATCCGTTTATGTAGCGCTCGCGCTCAGATACTGAACCACTGATTATAATCTATGGCGGTCGGACCGGGACTGTAATATATGACGCGTGCAACATGCACTCGTTATCACTGAACGTCTCACTTTTTTTTTTGCTATGATCCATTAGATTTTTAAACGCAGACGAGGCGTAGAAGTGGACGTAGGACGTCACGTGCAGAACGGAACGTAAATCAAGTAGGGTGGCCGTGATTTTAGTTTATTTAAATTTCGCAACATGTATCATAAACATGCTGCTTCACAGGCTCAGTGCAGTGTGTCCAGCGCAATGCACAAGGATGGGGTGTACTATGTGCACTTTTTGCTGATTGCTAAGCAAATTGAGAGGAGAACTAACGTGTATACGCTCGCCAGCTGTCTGGCCAAAATCCCATAGTATTCAGGCGTCAGACGTAAAATATGAGACGTCACGGTCACGTGACAGTGCCGCGCTCAAAGTGCACGGTGACGTCGTGGCGGACGTAGCTTTGAAGGATATTTTTACTTTGCGTCTGGATTACGTACGTGTGGATGAGCGTCTGGATTACGTACGTGTGGATGAGCGTCTGGATTACGTACGTGTGGATGAGCGTCTGGAATACGTACGTGTGGACGAGCGTCTGGATTACGTACGTTGTGGGATGATGCGTCGGGATTACGTACGTGTGGTGGATATTGAGGATATATTTATCAAACTAAGTTTGAATAGATGCAAAGAAATCAAGATCTTAATAAAACATTAATGCAATAAGAAATTAATACCAAACTAAGTACTATTTGAAAAAGTTTTGTTTTCATAAATCCACTAGACACTAGGAAATAAAGAAAAATTTGTTTATATAGACTGTATATAAAAAATTAAGGGAACACCTAAATCTTTTTAGATGTTCCCTTAATGTTCTTTTTAGATTTAATTATTAGATCTCAATGAATGAAATATCCAGGTTAAAACTCTTCACTTATATATTTTGCATATTGTTGTGGGGAAAAAATAATGTGACAATGGTGAATGAAAGCCAAAATCATAAACACATTCAGGGCAGGAATTACAGTAACAAGTAAAGTACATTAAAAGTATTAATGTTAATCAGTAATGTGCATGGCCCCACGTGCCCATTTGAACTCCCAGCAATGTCTGTGCATACTCCTGATGAGATGGCACATGGTGTACTGGGGGATCTCCTCCCAGACCTGGATCAGAGCATAAGTGAGCTCCTGGGCAGTCTATAGTGCTACTTGATGGCTTTGGAAAAATGAGATCCCAGAGGTTCTAAACTGGATTTAAGTCTGGAGAATGTGAGGGTCAGTCAATGGCATCAATTTCATCCCGATACTTCATAGCATGTGGAGGTCTGTGAGAATTCTAAGGATGGTCCTCCCCAGACCACCCTTGCTGTTGCCTCTCCACAGTACTTGTTTTCACTTGTATGCCTTCATCATCCAGAGACTGCCTACAGACTCTGGCCACATGAGGCCGGGCATAATCATGCACCAGGAAGGCCCTGGACTGCACCAGCATAAGATCTGACAATAGATCTCATTAATACTGTTCCTGTAGGCAAAACAACGGTGCAGGTTTTTGATATTTCCTTCATCTGAAGAGGTGACGAACTGATTGGGATGAGGTTGGAAGTGCTGGAAAATGTGTAGTGTTTGGTGTGCCTTCAGGAACAGGGTTGGGAAACATTGACGTTGCCTTTTTTATTTGGTAAAATACAGTAACTAAACGTGTACAAATAATAATGACAATCATGATTTAAAGAGAGTGTAAAGTGAGTTTACTGTATGTACAATAATCAAATTTCTGTTGTGTAGGCCTACTGTAAAATCTTTGTGTAAGATTTGGTAGGCCTACTCTTATTTGTATGTCTGTTAATGACCCTTGAACCACAAGGGCTATAAACTAAATTATATTTCCCCTGAATCATTGAACAAAGTCATTACATCTTTGAGTTCCTTGAGGTATTTTTCCCTTTACTGTCTATTTTCGATTTTGCTGCCAGCAGTCATTATGTAACATCTAATGATGTGTAATCTGAATGGCTTTCCATTATGAGAACGAGTTCAGTCATGTGTTTGTTAAATCAAGTGTATTTGGTGAATAGCCACAAGGTGGCGCAGTAATTCACCTTGTTTTTTGCCGTGTCAGTGCCAAACAATGGATTATGTAGAAAATTATGCATAACATAGACTTGTTGGACAACTCATAACTGAGGCCATACACTGTCTTTATTACAGGACATTTTGCATTGTTGAACTGTTGAACTGTTAACATCATGTGACTGTTTATGCTATGTGCTATACTATTGAATAAATGTGTATTTGGGTAAGACCAGAGCATGAATATTCAACGGCTCTGGGTAAGACATATTTGTCAACTGATTATTAACTTCACTTCTTTCCACCAGACTATGGAAATGTTCACACATCATATGACCTCAGATTTTTAACACAAAAAAACACGAAATTTTTCTGTTATTCAGAAAAACAAATCAATCTTTTGACAAGACTTCTTATTCACTCTTCTTTCTGACTCTGCCGTATACCAGCTTCATGTCACATTCTTAGGTCGTCCTATTTGAAGTAAAATTTCTAAACCAACAGCTGTTATTTAATGGAAAGTTCCTACAAGCAACAGTAATATCACAATGTTTTTACACAGCTAACATTAACTACTCAAAATTCTGCATAAATATGCAAAGTCACATAACAGACAGACAATTATTAGACATTATGTCTTTTCTGACGCAGTCCCTACCATTACACTTTATTCACAGCAATAACAACAGCAACAATACAATAACATACTAGTTAATATATGTTATACTACTAGATAAGCAAACATATGTATTATTTTTTCCAGTACAAGGTTACTTCAGACCACACAGCGCAGCTTCTCACGCGATAAGTGGGGCGACGAAAGTGTCACGCTTCTTTTATCACACGTCATTGTTCACGACTTCTGCTCACGGAAAAGTACGCGACGATCGGCACGACTGATTGCTTAGTTTGCAAAGCAGATGCACACAATACACCTCATACGAAGTGTGCGCCATACGAGTGCATGTTGCAGCGTCGTATTAAAGATCCCGTCCGAACGCCATAATAATCAGGATCTGTGTGCTTTGACGCAACGTGTCGCGACGTTCGCGCCCGGTGTAGTAGTGTTAGATAGGAAAAGCCGCTAGTTTACACCAATACTACCGCTTCTAAACTATAATTTCCCTAGCTTTCTGTAGCACAGCTGCCAGACTTCCAATGAAAACAATAGCAAACATTTAGACACATTAAAGCACAAAATGCTTTTTCTTGTTTAGAAACATTAATATGAATGCTTTTTGTTTGCTGTTTGGCTGCGGTTGGTTTTAATGCCAAATTTCTAAAGAGTTTATTCAAATCTCACAAATATAGCCTACTTTATATTCACGTGGCTTTTTTTGCTCATTGGGAAACTAATGATAATGGTATTTAAAGTCCAGTCAAATATATGTCATGAATGTCATGTGGCATTCAATGACATATTTTTAAAAGGATTTATGGGCTATAGTAGGCTGTAATATTTGGGTTAAAATACATGCTTTTAAAATACGTTCATATTACAAATAAAATATAGCCTATAATATACACTACCATTCCAAAAAAAAGGTCAGTACGATTTTTTTCTGGTTTTGAAACAAATCTCTTCTGCTCAGTAAGGTTGGATTTATTTGATCAAAAAAAAAAAAACAGCAAAACAGTAGGCTACAATCTACAATTTGAAAGAACTGCTTTCTTTTCTTTTCTTTTCTTTTTTTTCTTTTTTCCTCCTTCCTAAAGCTCCATTATTTCAGCTTTCAGTGTCACATGATCCTTCAAAAATCATGCTGATTGCTGCTCAAAAACATGTCTTCTTATTATTATAGCTGGCACACCACACTGACAAAAAAGCAAGATTTGAAATTTAATAGACTAACGAAGATATGAATCAGGACAGCACTAAAATAGTTTTGAAAATGAGGAGCAAATGCTTAGTTTTCTTTTACGCATTTGCAAGCAAACTTTGAAATATTCTCACAAAATCATGAAATATAGTAAAGGAGGGTTTACATTTCGTCCATTTGCATGTATAAATGTGGTATTTACATGCCAAAATGACCATGTCCACTATGTCAGAAAAAAGGAAATTCAATATATTCTCACAAATGGGGTATTTTCTAAAAAACTAAGAGATAAATATTAGCGTATTATTTTTCACTGAAAGCCGATAAATGATAAATTGCAGGACAGTGTTGACAATTTTCTGCACTCCTGAATGTTTCTATGTGCACGGAATCTGTACGTTATGTGCAAGCTTGTGTGTTGTGTGCGTGCGTGCAGTGTAGCAGCACATTAGTTTAGAGCGGAGATTAGCTACCTGTACAATAAACTGTTTAAAATGTGAATTCACCCAGTCAGTTTTGATTGTCCACATGCTACAAACAAACATGCTTGAGATAGAACCTCCATCGCCATCATTCTAACCTCACCTACTTCGATTGGAGGGGATCACATAATCTGCAAACTAACTCATGATGTTTCAAGATGCGTGATTCGCTTGGAACAAATGACACAGGGTTAATTATGGGCTGTGGCCATAATTGTGCTCGTGATTAGTAGCGGGTAGGGTCGACGGGTAGTGGAGCGCCTCTCGAGTGGGGGGGGGGTAACAACTGGCCAACAACGACGCTCCGACTTTCAAAAAATCCACTCCTCGCTCCAGTCAAAAATCACGCCGCTCCACTCCACTCACTCTGCCAGGAATGGAAGAACAAACTAAAATCTCTTCTGTAAAAATGCCCCTGTGGATATATTCTAAACAGGAATTTTTATCAAGTCTTTTTAAATTTGGGGAAAATACATCACCAAATATTTAGCAATGAAAATCCCCAACATGCTGTTATTGCACTTATTTTCAAATAATCTATTAAAAAAATGTATTTCACTGTCATTTCATTTTTTTCATCAATTTAATGGATCCTTGAATTAAAGTAATTTCTTTAAAAAAAGTAATGACCCCATACATTTTAATGCTACTGTAAATATAATACCAGTCCTCATTATAAACACAAAATAATAATCAACTTCAATAGTTTGTGAATTTATATTTGATGGGGGGTGGTGAGGTACCTGAATAATGGGTAGGGGGCGCTGGCCCAAAAAAGGTTGAGAACCACTGATAGATGGAAAGAGGGCTCAGCTTCATTGGGGTCATCAGGTGTGTGAGTGAAAAAAAAGAGGCTCCTGTGAGAAGGTATTTAGGGCGCTATACATTGAAGAGCCAACTGGGGTGCATCAAAAACTCAATCGAAGTTTGGTAATTTTTTTTAATGCATTTTTTTCTGCCACAAATGTCTACATTTCTCTGTCAAGTATGACGTATATCAAAATAACCACCAAATATGAAATCATGAGACTCAGACCTTTCCGACAATGTATTTTGTCAAGATTATAAAAATTTTGATTCTAAAAGACCATAATACATTTTGTAATATGACACTTGACTCCATCCACTAAGGGAAGGAGACCGGCTAAAATATTTTATAGTACCATTTCCATGGTAACTCAATGTCCGATTTAAAAACAGGATGAATTCTGAGGTTTTAAGCTTTCAAATGATATATGATTTATGATGATTACTAAAATATGTGATAGAGGAAAAAGACAACGAAAAAAAGATCATCCCATAGAAAACCATAAACACTTAAAATGGCTTAATGTATTAAGATAGTACTATTAAAAGATCAAATTCGATATATAGGTAGTGTATAGGCTGGAATGTAGGCCTACTAAAAGAGGGTTTTGCTGTATTGAAAGGACAAGTGAAAGTTTGCACATTGTGTTCATGGCCATCTGCTTGCCTTGTAGGCCTACATTAAATTAATAAACTAGCCTATATCAAATTTAATCTTTCTCAAAAACGCGACGCTTCACGTTTGTAGCGTCTTTCAATCTAAACTTAGGACAGTGTGGTTTTTGGGGGCGAGGATATTCAGAGATAATATATAGGGCATATATATAGTTATAAATAAATATCAATATATATATCTAGCTTATAGATATATAAATGGATATTAAAAATGTTAAGGAACATAAATATAAGTACAGTAGGCTATTATTTTAATTTAAGGAAAGTGTCATCAGTTCAACTTATATAGAGATCATGCGTTTTTCTCTTACTTACGCTTTTTTAGGCGCCCTGTTACTTTGTTTATTTTTAGAAAAGAATAATAAACTATTTTGAAATGTAAATAACACCAAGATATCAGTGAAAATGACTGTAAGAATATTAAGGCAGCTTCAGCTTGAATCCAGCCACTTATGAAGACTTCAGATGGCCCAACATCTTTGAATAGATGACAACTACCCTTCCAAGGACTTCAGAACATCAACTCTGCATGATTATACAAAATTACAATGTTGTCAGTGCTTAAAAATGCATTATTTTTTCTTAAAAGCATATATGTAAATACTGTAATTTGTAGCATCTTCCAACTGTACTTTCTGATATAATCTCATAAAAGACTCTTGTAGTGTTGTAACAGAAACATGCATTTTCTGTAAAGCTGCTTTGAAACAACATGTACTGTGAAAAGCGGTATATAAATAAATGTGAATTAAACTAGTTGAAAGAGCCAGTGCATTGTTGGTTACTGTACCATTTTTTAAGAAGACACAATCTGACAATACAGTTAGAAAAGCCATTGCAGTATTGGCCCAATTGGAGGTGCTATATATCAGCGTGCTTTTAGGATACATTAAAAGTTATATGGGGACCTTATTCCCAAGGCACTTAATTGCCACCATGAAACAATCCAGACATTTTTACTGTCGCATTCTGAATGTATAGACTAGTGAATTTGACATAAATGACAATACAATAACAGGACAATTTGTATTATTGGCCCAATTGGAGGTGCTGTATCTCAGCTGCCTTTGAGGGTGTGTTAAAAGTTATAGGGTCTTATTTCCAAGGCACTTCCCTGCAAAATTTCAGATATTTGTACTTAAGCATTTTGAAGTTATGGACCCATAATTTTGACAGATCAGGAGAAATTGCATTATTGGCCCGATTTGAGATGTTATATCTCAGCTGCATTTGAGGGTCATTAAATATTCTATTGGTGCCTATTTTCAAGGCACTTAACCGTCACCATGGAAAAATTCAGACATTTTTACTGCAGCATTTTGAAGTTATGGAGCCATGGATTTGACAGATATGACACGTGCTTAGTAACAGGAAGACAAATGGAGTTATTGCAAAGCCCAATTAGAGGCACTATATCTCAGCCAACTCTGAGGGTTGCATTCCACAGCAGGCAGTGGACAGGTGTTCCGAGCTGGGAAGTTATTCCCAAGGTACTTGACTGTCATTGATGACAATACAAAATTGGACAGAATGACAAATACAGGTAAGGATACGAAAAGTACATCAATGTAAGGGGCTATCTCTCAGACTGTAGTAATTTTGAAGTGGTGGACCCGAATGGACCATATGAGCAGATAGTGACAGATACGTATCGGAGCAATTGCAATTGTTGTGCCGATTGGGGAGAGCTATATCTCCGGCTGCCTTGAGGTGCGTTAAAGTTCCACTAGGCCGTTATTCACAAGGACCACTGGACTGGTCACCAGGGCCAATGTCAAAACTCTTTTATTTGTGAAAATTGCCCTACAGGGATCAAATAAATTGCGGCAATGTTGCATGGTAACAGCATTACTTTGGATAATAAGGCAGGTGCTAACTTTTAAACGCATCCTAAAAGCCAGCTGTTGAATTAACAAATTCAAAAAATGGTACATGTACCCAACCCAACTCCATTTCAACTCAGTTCACATAGTTATTAACTGCTTATGGATGTTACACTCATCACAGTAGTCTTTTTATGAGGATTAACCGAAACGTTACAATGCTACAAGTTACAGAATTTACAAATATCACATATGCATTTAAACAAAATGAATGTGCATTTTAAAGCAATGACAACATATTTATTTTGTATAATCATCCAGAGTTGTTCTGAAGTCCTTAGAGGGGTGGGTCATCCTTTCAAAGGTGTTGGGTCATCTGAGGTCTTCATAAGAGGCTTAAAGTCATTTTCACTAATATACTGGTGTCTAATATCTTTACATTTCAAAATAGTTTATTATTCTTTTCTAAAAATAGACGCAGTAACAGGGTGCTGGACAAAAAACATGGCCCTGAGCTGATGACACGTTCAGTAATTAAATAATACTGTAATTATATTATTTAAGTAAATATCAGTGTTATTTGCATTTAAAAAAGAATGTATTATTCTTTCATTCTGAAAACAGCCACAAAAACAACACGGTCCTTTAAAAAAACATGGAGGAAAAACAGAGGAAAAACCGCACGGTCCCTAAATTGAGCGTGAATAAGAAGCTATAACGCGTTTTTTTTAAGTGGAACGTAAAGCGTCAATAGGAAGCTGTGAATAAGAAGCTGGATTCAGCCTCGTTGTGTGTAAATATTTAAACCCCGCATTAGTTTGTGCTTCGCGCACCCCTACAAGCGCTGCGTTTAATATGACACTGAATGAGAGTTGAGGAAAGTGCTAAATAGGACTGTTTAAAAATAATATTAAATACATTTTATGAGGAAAATATGACTACACTCTTCAGTGGGGGTTTTACTAACCAAAATAAGTCGTATAAGTGTAGGCTATATAAGTCAAAGTCAAAAGCAGTAAGCCTGAAACAAATGTCTGTGTGATATGTAGGTGTTAGGATAAGAGCAGAATACAGTGCATTTGCCTGCTGTGACATACAGTAGTTGATCACAGTTTGCTGAGAAGTGAACAATGGACAGCACTGATAACAGTCTTATCACATACCAAAGAATACAATCAAGTAGGCTACCACTAAAAAACTGGAAGTTATAACATTCCTGTCTCTTTCACATATGCATATAGGCTACACTAAAACGATGAGCCACTCTGTGAGACCCTAGAAAAATGGTCTGATGTATTGGGTTCTAGCCCTTGCAGGGGTAAAAAAAAAATCATACCGTATCAGAGAAAGGATGGCGTATGTATGCCATTTCTCTCATTAGATTAAACAGAAGAAAGAAGGGAAAAAAAGAAAAGAAAAAAAAAACAGGTCAGATCTAGGTATGTTCACTGTACTGTATGAAGTCTGAGAACTGGATTCTAATTTTAAGCATCTCATTGTCAGTTTATAGGGAATATATGTATAAATTACATCATCATTTATAAATGATCATGTCATCTATGGAGATTCTGTTGAGTCTGTTACTTGAGTGATCTTTAAGAGGCGGGGTGCCATTGTGTTTCACTAATGAGGGCTCTGTAAGCATGGAGTCCCCACAGGGGCTTTAATAATGTTGTGTGTGTGTGTGTGTGTGCGTGTGTGTTTTAGCAGACCAGACTTCTGTTTGAGGAGGAGGCGTGGGCAATACATTCACACATATGTGTGTGTTCACTTTGACAGACTAACAGAGAATACGAGAGATGGAGAAGAGAAGAGGGAGAGAGACTGGGTGAATTGAATACTGTATGTTTGTTATCTGTCAGTTATCTGTCTCCACTACCTGCTGAGCCAATACAATACTAGGTACACATTGGTTATTTAATGCGCTCCATCAGACAGCACTGTATGTAAGCTTCTGTATTCACAATTTAATCACTGAGGATGGTTTTTCTTCTTCTCTTCTTCTTCTTCTTGGTTTTGAACGACACAAGGTAACAGTGTGCGCAGGCAATATACCCATTCACACAATAAGGACAATTAATACAATCAAGCTCAAGAGTGTCTCATATTTTATAGATATGAATTAACACACACCCAGGCACTACAGAGGTTGGCTGTTGAGGATACCTGAGTTGGGTCACATGCTCATATACCTGTACTACAATCACAAACTGCTATCACAGAAACAAGAATAAAAGGTTTGCCAGATAGTGAGGTATGTAAGTCTGAATTTATTGGATACAGAGGTCCAGTGCTTTTAAGCAAAATTTAAAATAAAAAACTCTAAAACGATTTTGGACTTTGAATCGAAAACAACCGAAACTAACATTATTGTATTCACGCTGAGTCGCTCAAACTAATTACTAAAACACATGTCACTCTTAACTACAGCGCAGCCCAGCGCAAGCGATGCTATGGTCGGATGTGGATTCCAGTCGTAAATCTGACAGTGTAAACGAGTGGGAACAACCAAAGTTTTTAGAAGAAAGGAATCATTTATTAGTGTAAGCATTAATGCACAAAAGATGTATGTTTATTGGTGTAGGCCTAGTGCCATTTCGGACCTTTCAAATGTAAATTTTTCATCCTATTAAGTGTATTCCCAGTTTGGCATCAAAAGGTGTTAAAAATAAATGTAGTAGTTATTATTATAATTTAATTGTATAATTAAACAACTATAGACTATTCAAAATCTGCACCGCATTTTAATAGATGGCAGATGAAATCAATATCAAAACAAAACAAAACAATTAAAATAAAATTATGTATTGCATTTACATCTCATTCTAGTGAAATTGTAATATTTTAATGTTGTTACGGAGGTATTTTATGATGTAGCCTACCCTCATATACCTTTGCGACTTTTAAGATTACTTTAAAGTTTAACAGCTTTTCATCATAATCATCAGGAGATCGAATTAGTCTCCAATTAACAAATACTCAATCATGTGGGTCTTGTGAGCCAAATGATAAAACAAGACGCTCGACTTCAATTCGATTAGCTCCAGTACCATTAGACTGTCTAACATGTATTATTTTCAAATCGTATCGATTAACGAACAGCCCTCTCTTAGCTTTGTCAAAGGCAGGCCGCGGGTTTCGCTGCTTCGTGGGCCAGACCGTAAGATAAAATCTAAACCTTGATCATTGCCGTCATTGAATTAACTGCGCGGCTATTTCTGATCAGACGAGTCTGTGTTTAATCAAGGTGTCAAAGCTTTTCATGATTCTATTATGGGTGCCATAGATGACTGCCCTGCCCGAGGGCATTTACAACCAGCCCGAATCTCTCACAACACAAGGGAAACAGGTGCATCAGACTTGCCTGTGGAGCTCAGTTGTCTGTTCGGCAGTGTGTATAGGGGATTTTAATATAGCCAATTATAGAATGACAGTTCTGTCTAGGGTATGATATGAATATAAAATGCTATCATTTCAAATGTACAGAAAATAGTTTATTAGGCCTACAACACCTAGCCTATCTATCAGTCATCTATTAGGATTTACCTTCAAATGTCTAAATTAATTTTATTCAAAAACAGGGTTTTTGTTGAAGGTTACACAATACTGACTCAAAATTCAAATACTCAAAAAAAAATATATATATACACACACCACACAACCACCCCACACCCACACACACCTCACACACACATCACACACCCACACACATACACACACACACACACACACATGTTGTGTTTCCATGGTTTGTGGGGACATTCCATAGGCGTAATGTTTTTATACTGTACAAACTGTATTTTCTATGGCCCTACACCAACCCTACCCCTAAACATACCCCTCACAGGAAACTTTCTGCATTTTTAGATTTTCAAAAAAACTCATTCTGAATTATTTAGACACTGAAAATGTCCTCATAAATCACCTTCTTGTTGTAATACCTGTTGTCATACCCATGCTATTATACAAATTTGTGTCCTCATAAACCACATAAACATGCACACACACACACACACACACACACACTTTTAGTTGTTTTTATGATTTATCTAGGATTTTGTTTTAATCACTTGAGTCATTCCTGTTAATTAGAATACTTTAGGCATGTATGCTACTGGCCATCAAGAGCTCCGAGACATTCCCGTGTGGCCGGTCGAGTATTGGGCCGATCGAAGAAGCGAGGGAGACCTCCCCCATATTAGGCGCTGTTTTTAAATTACAGTGCATGTGAAACTGCAAAACGCAAATACTCCAAATGTGTGAAGCGGCGCTATGCATTCGACACCCTCGCGCAAAAGCAGAGCGGGATATGACACATAATTGTGTTATACAGTCGTGTGATATGAGAACATTAAAGGTTCTGTAGTAATTCTGGCTGAAAGCAACCACAACAATGTAGCCTAAACTGCATGACGAGGTAAATTGAAAAAGCCAATAGCCTACATAATTACAAGCTTGTCAATTCAGCACCATAGAAATTTAACTTGCAGTTATTAACACTGCACAAATAGCCTATTGTTTAGCTGAATGCATTTATAAATGTTACATTGATTACTTATATTAAATATTGGGGAATGTTTTTCTTTTATAGAAGTAGTTTTTTGTAGTTTCTACATCTTTATTTATTTTTTATTACAAATTACAAATAGTTTTAATTAATTTTAACTGAAGTAAAATGTTAATTCAATAGAGCGTGATTAAAGATAATGACCAGTGCCTTATATAAATTAAGTGTTAATTATTTACAAATGTTTAAGTTCTTAAAGGGATGGTTCACCCAAAAAAATTATATAAATTAAAATTGCCATATTTGGCTCACCATGTGTCATTCAAAACCTGTATTCTTCGGTGGAACATAAAATAAGATAATTTAAGAAATTCAAGCCATTTTTGTCCATACAGTAGAAATCAAGGGTATCCAAAATGGTTTGATAACATTCTACAAAATATCTTCTTTTGTATTCCATAGAAGAAAGTAAGTCTTACAGGTTTGGAATGACGTGAGAGTGAGGATACAATGAGATAATTGTATAGCAGCAAATTGTCTGCATTAGCTTAAACGCATTGCTTACTCAATTGCCTTTATATGAGACAACGTAAGTTGTTGTATTTGATGGGAATCAGGTAATATATATTAATTATTTGTTTCTTGACAGTTTATTTATTCATTTATTTACTCCAATTTAAGGCCCTATAACCCAGCAAAACATGCACGAGGAACTCGTGGGCCGGATGGGCTGGATTTATCCAGCACTCGACATTTACCCTCAGTCCAGCCCTGGAATAGGCTACATGGAGCATTTTTCAAAAAGGATCGAAGTGGGCTTTATTCGTATCATTGCAGTGCATCCTATATCATTTATACTTGTAATTTGTACAGACCACAGCGTGCCCTGTAGAGAAATACCTTTGTGGAGCTGAAATGACATATTTTCGGTAGAGGAAGGGTAATAAGGCAACGCTTACAGTTTATAATGTGATGTGATCTGATCTTGTATGCAATGATAGATCATACGTTCTCCTTTCACTTTATGAAACATTTATGGAAAAATAGTTTGTTGGATGGTATACAATATCTTGGGAATGGGATTTCAATCCTATTTTGGAAAAAAAAAATCCTAATGGGATTAAACAAACCAAATATCGAATAAACTGATTTATTAATTTGTTGACTTTCGGTTTATCAAAACGTATTCGTTTTTTTTATAGGATTTTAACCCTTTTAGCCTATATGAATGATTCTAAGTTATAGTTTCTATTAGCTATTTCTGTTTCTGTTAGCAGTCTGTATCTGTTAGCAGTCTATGAGCATCCCTTTTTTCGACAAGGGATATTTAATGGAAATTCACGATGAATGTTTTGATACCATGTCTACTGGACAGCTAAGGATTTATATAAATAGGATGTATGATGTGGTAATATATTTACTATATATATATATAATATATATATATATATATAATATATATATATACATACACACACACACACACTTCGTTCGCAACAGGGACATCAGCGTTATCACCGAGGTGAAACTTCTGGCGCTTCACACCTTTAATCCACTCCTCTGCGCTCCCATTGGTCCGCTATCCTTTTAAAGCCTCGCTCGATCTTTGAGGTGCACCAGGGAGAACTTCTCCGCCAGGCAGAACAGAATGTATCTCGACCGGATGCTCCCCGAACTCGAAATGGGCTCCACAATGATGCTTGAGAATCAACAGTGCCACTACGTGCCACGTCAGCAGAAAGAGCCGAGTAGGACGTTCCATTGCCCCGTGTCGGGTCCATCAAGCCCGGTGTCGGTGGAGTCTGTATCCAGCTGCTCAAGCCCGGAAGCGAAAGCGCCCGTGGAAACTCGAGTGAGACGTCCTCTAAATGCGTTCATCATCTGGACCAAAGAGGAGCGCAGACGCCTGGCGCAGCTAAACCCTGACCTGGAGAACACTGACCTCAGTAAAATACTTGGTGAGTGCAACACTTTTCTGTAATTAGGCCTACTTGTGTTAAATTAAAACATTATGTCGGTTAGAACTGTAATAGCCTAGTGTAATATGAATTTGATATTTTTTGTATATTAAGACAGAAATAAAATGATCAGTCTAATATTACTATATCCATAACTTATACATACTCTAATATTGTTTAAACTAAAACATTTTTTGTTTTATTTTTGTTATAGGTAAGACATGGAAGGCCATGTCTCTGGCAGAGAAGCGTCCTTACATGCAAGAAGCAGAAAGACTACGAATCCAACATACCATTGACTATCCCAACTACAAATACCGGCCCCGTCGACGAAAGTGCAACAAGCGTGGCAGCAAGACGGCTTCAAGTGAGACTGTCAGTTCTCCAAATGCCTCTTTTCACCTTAGATATATGTTACAAGGTCAAGTCGCACAGAAACCATACAATCAAATAATCTCCTATAAGCTCCCACACAGTGGGTTTTCATTCGAAAACCACTCTTCATCATACCACTTTGAAGCAACATCATCAAATGGAAACATGATGTTCCATGGTGGTGCAACATTACTGGACTCTTCTTCTGTACATCTACCTCTGGCTACTTACTCAGAGTCGCTGTTGTATTCGCAGCATTCTATGCAGCAGAATGGGGTGGAACTCTGTGATCGATGGGGAACAGAGGTATGTGCATGTGTACTGTGTTTGGGTGGACCTTCTCTGGAGTTCTACCTAGAACAAGTGAGATCGGACATGTTGGACCAGCTTGACCGCAGTGAATTTGACCAGTACCTCAGTCCAGCACAGCCTGTGGACCACAACAATGAGTGACCATAAATATAAACTTTAAATACTGCCATCCAGAGACTTCAATGGTGAAAGTTTATTTTCTACTACCAGTGCAATAAATACTTACTGTGAGACATTATTGTGTGTATATTAAATACTGTTTATTTATATGTAATGCAAACGTTGCTGGTCATGCAGTGTTTAACTTTAGTTCAGTGTGTATTTATAGATATTATTATTATATATTTTTTTCACTTGAGAAAAAGTTAGCTTTTAGGATGATATAAATAAAATATCTGTCAATATGAGATGAAGTGCATCAATGCTTTAGATGTTATTTAGTGTTGAAAAATCAATGTGGTCATAATACTTACTGAGTAACATGTTAGTTGGCAGATATTTTGTCACATACTGCCTACAAATTTTAAAAACAACTTCACCTCTATATTTCTATAATAAATATATAAATACGTAATAAATAAATAAAGGCGCAATAAGTTCTGCAACCAGTAAAGCTAAAGCTTTGGCTTATCCAGATGGCGTCCTTCGTTCGCGGTCAAGGACAAAAAAACTTAAATTTAAAAATGGTACACATAGTACTAATAGCTATCCTCCAAAAACATGTTTTTTTTCAAATTATATTTACATAACATTTATGTGGTCCTCTATTCTTATTGGCTGAGATGCTTTCCAGGAGTACTGATATTTTCCCAGTATCAGAACAGGGACTTATCACTAGATGGGCAGTATTTCTCCCCATGAGCCGCATGGCGGTGAAGAAAACCCACTATAATTTTTATATATTTTATGATGCTACTACTTCTACACAAATAATAATAATAATAATAATTTTATTGATTTTTATGTAGCAATTGACTGATACAATTTTTATGAAATATCTTGAGAATATACTGAATTATTATTGTTTTTTTTTAATTCAATTTAAAAAATGTTGAATGAAATAAACACACTGTTTGCTTTTGAAAGCTTTTTGTGAATAATTTCAGTATTTCTTGTGAAATATTTATGCCATATATACATTAAGCATTTATCATAATTGACCGAAAAGACAGTTTTGTCTTTTCAAAGAATCATGGAAGACAAATGTATCAAAATTTCTACAAAAATAAGCTGCACAGATGTCTTCAACTGTGATAATGTGACACTGAAGACTTAAATAATGGAGTTATTGCCGCTGTGACAGCACAGAAATAGATTACATTGGAAATGCATTAAAATATAAACATATTTTGAATTGAAACAATATTTTACAAAATTAATATTTGTTATCTATATTTTATACTTTTTTATAAAGAATGCACTTTGGGAGAAATAGAGACGTCTCCTTAGAAGCAATCACAATGTCCCTCATGCAAACACACTTCAACAGCCAGAATGTGAAACTGGGCATGGCAGCATAATTTTGCAGTTGACTTTTAATACTGTGAATAATACTGTCCCACTGCAAACCTCTGCCTTTGTGCCTATAGTCACAATATCTCGCAAACAACTTCACAGACAGGAATGGCCCTGCCTGAATGTGATGTGCTGTTAACTGCAGGGGGCAAATAATTTTGATTGGCTGCAACACACTCCAAAAAAGTTGGAACAGCGGCAAAATAAAAGTAAAAATGGTTTTAGAATATCCAAATTAAACTGTTTTGAAACAGTCTATAAGCATGGTAAATTGGTAATAGGTGAGGGTATCATGTTTGGGTATAAAAGGACCATCTCTGTCTTTGCAAGCAAAGCTGGATCATGGCTCATCACTTTGTGTCAAATTTCATGAGAAAAGTGTCAAACCAATCAAAAATCAAATTTCTCAATGCCAAATTGCAAATAATTTAGGTCTTTCACCAACTAGCATACATAATATTATGAAAATAGTCTTAGATCTTTGAGTTCAGCTCATGAAAAATGGGGGCAAAAACAAAAGTGTTGCATTTATAATTTTGTTCAGTGTAATTTGCTTGATTGTATACAACATTTTATTCGCCCCAAAATTGTAAAAATTTATTGTTTTCTGGCTGTTCAAAGATTGTTCTGAATTATGGAGTGACAAAAAGAGATACCCAAAATTCCCTCTGTAACAGATAAAAACATTTGACTAATATGTCAAAAAAAATCAAAAAGAATTTTGAAACTGACATCATCCAGTGTTTAGATTTTTGTTCTGGAAATGTATGCAAATGAATGCATATTTCATTAAATAATGCCACATTTGCATATTTAAACATAACATTTTTAGAAAACTTGTAATACAAAAAATGTTTGCAATTATCAATGTAATCAATCAACTGGGTAAGTAAGGTGATAACTATTAGTTAATATTTTTACCCTATTCACCTGCAGTGTCTCGCCTTAAGGTTGGTCCATGTGCAATACAAACAAATACTGTCTCCCACCCTACCCCTGGAGGAACTGCCTTCCTGGAGACTTCATTTTCAACCCTGCTCCAACACAGCTGCATGTAATTTTGAAGTAACCCTGATCATCTTAATGGAAGTTATGCGCAAAAGACTTATGTAGTCTCTAAAACAGGTCTTGTTGCTTCTGGTTCAAGTGTTTTGTATGTGCTTTGTTAAATATGGAGCTGTTTTACTCATGATACCTTCAAAGAAGATACCAAAGATGATCATAATCAATGTCCACCACATATGCAGATTGATATCAAACAGTTTTTATTTGTATCCTTTTCACTAACATTTAGAAATAAAAATTTAATAAAACAGCAACAATAAAAACAGCTAGGTTAATTGATTACTTTAAAATCCTATAGATATTAGCATTAGTTCATACAGCAGTTAACCCTTTCTCCGACAAGCGGATGTGATGGATGAGGATGAGATGATGGATGAGACCTGTTTACCGAGTTTGGTGAGGTGACATTCGCCATATACACCATTAGCTGGTTCAAGTGTGTTTGATTGGGGTTGGAGCTGAACTCTGCAGGACGGTAGCTCTCCTGGAGCAGGGTTGAAAATCCCTGCTGTACATACACTGCTCAAAACATTATGGGAACACTTAAATAACACATTGGATCTTGATGAACATAATATTCCAAGTTGAAGACCTTTGCATATATACATTGTGTAATTTGTTGAGAACAAAATGATGTGACAATGGTCAATAAAACCAAAATCATCAACTCACTGAGGGTTGGACTCAAAATCACACCAAAAATCAAGGTTAAAAAAACAAACAAACATGATTTTCATTAAAGAAACTCATAATGTAAATCAGTGTATGGCCCCCATGTGCTTCTATGCGCTCCTGACAATGTTTGGGCATGCTCCTGATGAGATGGAAGATGGTGTCCTGGGGGCTCTCTCCCAGACCTGGAATAGAGGATCGGTGAGCTTCTGGACAGTCTGTGGTGCTACTTAGTGGCTTCGGATGCTGATACATAAAATCCCAGAGGTTGTCAAATGGATTCTGCTCTGGGGAATGTCAGAGCCAGTCAATGCCATCAATGCCTTGCTATGCTCGCAATGCTCTGTTGGTCTGGCGCATACGTTAGCTGCAACAGCATGGTCGGTGCATTTGTTTGTATGTGTGTTGTTTGAAACATTATGGAAAACTGGACAAGTTGGGTTTTGAATATTCTTATAATCATATGGATTGTAACTGCGCTGTTTGGAGTATTCAGTTAAATTATGTCAGAGTGGGGCATGGACAGAGGTGTAAAGTATTGGAGTAAATGTAATTAGTTACTGTACTTGAGTATATTTTCGGGTACTTTGTAGTTGTACTGAGTATCAAAAATATTAGCAACTTTTACTCTTTCTTTACTTCACTACATTTTTGAATGAGTATCTGTACTCTTTACTCCACTACATTTAAAATGAGTGTTGCAGTTACACATTACATTTTGCATGGACCTAGCTTTTTCTGCAGCAGTTTATTTCTGCTGCTTGTTAGCCCCCTGTGTGTGTATATATAGCCCTAGTTTTTCTTTAGTTCCTTGTGAGTTGTTGAATGTAATGGTTGCCTGTTTGCCAGTCATTCTGTTCTTTGTTCCCTTTGTTTTTTTCTAGTTTTTCCATGAAATACCAGCACATAGATCCTTGCCTCTGCCTGTTTTCCGCAGCTTCTCCACAATGTTACAGTTTTTTGCTGGCATGTCTCTTTGACTAGTGCATCTTTGAGCCTATATTTAGTATTACTTAAGTACTGTTAAAATCAGATACTCTAAGACTTTTACTCAAGTTGTTTTGGAATTGGTGACTTGTAACGTGTAGTGGAGTCATTTTCACTGTAAGGTATCTGTACTTTTACTCAAGTATGGTTTTTAGGTACTCTTTACACCTCTGGGCATGGACTCACCTATTCCCAGTGTAGCAAAGTGGTGTTGGGCAACAGAAACAGTAACACTGGAGAGATGACTATGTCACCCTAGGACTTGCACCCAGAGAAATACAATGCACCCTCAGGTGCTACTCAAGGCAACACAGGTTCAATTCTACTAAATAAATGAGCAAGAGACGTGGGTACAGAAATATATTTTGTTTTAATAATTCAATTAATAAATTATTTTGTTAAAAATAATCACATGAACAATAACAAACTAAAACGATGGCGCTAAAATTATAACTTGCTGCTGATCTCCAAAATACATATACACACCACACAAAAAGGTTTACAGGGCTGTGGCCAACTGGTATCAAACTCCAAAAGAAGCATACATTTCAATTATCACACACTGTGCACACATTCACACACTCACACAATACCCAGTGAGATTACTGTCGGTGATCGACACGACACGACACTGCACAGCCCAGCCCAGCCCAGCCAGCAGCCCAGCACCACCACACAAGTGGAAAATCTGCCTCCCTGCTTTTTGTTGGCCACACAGCACCTGTAACTAGATAAACCAAATCAACTTTAATAAACCCCACACACTCAAGCACACAAATTCACACGGAATATAAAGAAATCACAAACACACACACACACAAAATAAAGAATAAAGATGATATAAACTTAATCTCAGTTTCTAACAAAATCAAGGACACAATCAAAAAACAGAAAAACAATTTCCAACAACTGGTTCAAAAAGACAAATATTCAAATAAATCAAGCAAATTAATAAACTAAAAGATGAAATACACACATAATGAAATACACACTCAGATCAAAAGAAAATAGGCAATCAGATGATACATCTAAATAAATAAGGTCACCAGGCATTCAGCATGTTATATATAGAGGCTGATGAGGCTTATATTAACAGATGTTAAAATATAGAGCCAAGATGAACCATCCAACAGAGAAAAAGGCAAAGAAAAGGCATCTAATGCATGAAAGCAAAACTGATACAAAACAAAAATATAAACCAGGGGTCTCCAACCTTTTTGTGAGTGAGGGCTCCCTGAAGGGATAAAATAGTCTCAAGAGCTACTTGTTTGATATATATATATATATATAATATATATATTATATATATTATCTATATAGATATTGTGTATATATATATATATATTTAATATATATATATATATATATATATATATATATATATATATATATTATATATATATAACAGTGGGTACGGAAAGTATTCAGATCCCCTTAAATTTTGCACTCTTTGTTATAGTGCAGCCATTTGCTAAAATAATTTAATTTAATTTTTTTCCTCATTTATGTACACACATCACCCCATATTGACAGCAAAACACAGAATTGTTGGACATTTTTGCAGATTTATTAAAAAAGAAAAACTGAATATCACATGGTCCTAAGTATTCAGACCTTTTGCTGTGACACTCATATATTTAACTCAGGTTCTGTCCATTTCTTCTGATCATCCTTGATATGTTTCTACACCTTCATTTGAGTCCATCTGTGTTTGATTGTACTGATTGGACTTGAATAGGAAAGCCAGACACCTGTCTATGTAAGACCTTACAGCTTACAGTGCATGTCAGTGCAAATGAGAATCATGAGGTCAAAGGAACTGCCTGAAGAGCTCAGAGACAGAATTGTGGCAAGGCACAGATCTGGACAAGGTTACAAAAAAATTTCTTTTGCACTTAAGGTTCCTAAGAGCACAATAGCCTCCATAATCCTTAAATGGAAGACATTTGGAACGACCAGAACCCTTCTAGAGCTGGCCGTCCGGCCAAACTGAGCTATCGGGAAGAGCCTTGTTGAGAGAGGTAAAGAAGAACCCAAAGTCATTGTGGCTGAGCTCCAGAGATGCCGTCGGGAGATGGGAGAAAGTTGTAGAAAGTCAACCATCACTGCAGCCCTCCACCAGTCGGGGCTTTATGGCAGAGTGGCCCGACGGAAGCCTCTCCTCAGTGCAAGACACATGAAAGCCCGCATGGAGGACTCCACGATGGTGAGAAATAAGATTCTCTGGTCTGATGAAACCAAGATAGAACTTTTTGCCCTTAATTCTAAGCGGTATGTGTGGAGAAAACCAGGCACTGCTCTTCACCTGTCCAATACAGTCCCAACAGTTAATCATGGTGGTGGCAGCATCATGCTGTGGGGGTTTTTTCAGCTGCAGGGACAGGACGATTGGTTGCAATCGAGGGAAAGATGAATTACAGGGATATCCTGGACGAAAACCTTCTCCAGAGTGCTCAGGACCTCAGACTGGGCCGAAGGTTTACCTTCCAACAAGACAATGACCCTAAGCACACAGCTAAAAATAACGAAGGAGTGGCTTCACAACAACTCTTGTGACTGTTCTTGAATGGCCCAGCCAAGCCCTGACTGCAACCCATTTGAGCATCTCTGGAGAGACCTAAAAATTGTTGTCCACCAACGTTTACCATCCAACCAGCGGCTGACAGGACGGGAGAGGATCTGCAAGGAGGAATGGCAGGATCCCCAAATCCAGGTGTGTAAAACTTGTTGCATCTTTCCCAAAAAGACTCATGGCTGTAATCTTATTTCTCACCATCTTGGAGTCCTCAATGCGGGCTTTCATGTGTTTTGCACTGAGGAGAGGCTTCCGTCGGTGCCACTCTGCCATAAAGCCCCGACTGGTGGAGGCTGCAGTGATGGCTGACTTTCTACAACATTCTCCCATCTCCCGACTGCATCTCTGAGCTCAGCCACAGTGATCTTTGGGTTCTTCTTTACCTCTCTCACCAAGGCTTTTCTCCCCTGATAGCTCAGTTTGGCCGACGGCCAGCTCTAGGAAGGGTTCTGGTCGTCCCAATGTCTTCCATTTAAGGATTATGGAGGCACTGTGCTCTTAGAAACCTTAAGTGCAGCAGAATTTTTTAGCTTAGATAATGGAAGGCTACCTGCTGCTGCCATCAGAGCAAGTGTAATTACTGCATTCATGCACTCCTCGGATGCTCTCATTTCCCGATTTGTGCTTTTAAGTTGGAATGTGAAAACATGGACACTCTCGTTACTACAAATATGTGTTGGATTTGTATTATTAGAGCTTTCCGACTTGAGTTCACATGCATTTTCTCAGTCGGGAAATAATTTTTCACGGATGATGTTTCTTACGTCCGTTTCGGAGAAACAGAGGGTAAATATTTCAATCGATCGCTCAGGCATGGCACCGAAATGCACCGAAATCTGCGTTCGGATCCGGTTCTAGTACGTACCGGTTACATAGGTACCGGTGTGCCGTATTGGTACTGGTTTTCGTGGTGCCCAACCCTATCGCCACAGCCAGAATACCGAGACAACCTTACTACCATAGGCTACAATCAGTGTTCCTTTCCATCCTCGCACTGGATTGAAGACGTGTGAGGTGTTATGTGTGTGAACGCTGCGCGACGCAAAGCCTGAATGAATGTTTCTGAAGTGAAGTAAACTTCACGATTTCCCCTAGCTCCGAAGTAGGGAAGCAAGAACCCTGTGTAGGGATCATACCTAGCGGAACACAGTTGGCAGCACGTAGCTCACTTCTACCGACTGATTATCTGAATCGAGTGTTTTAACTAGCTGACATGCAAAATTATGCATAGCGGGGGTGCGAGGACTGGAATTTGGAACCGCTGGGCTACATCATGTGTCATTCACCGGTGAGAAAACTTTAAGAGTACTACAATACCAGGAAGGAAGATCGGTTGTTGATGTTTGTCTACCATTCTCGCTCTGTCTGCACAGTGTGCGTAAACGCGCTGATGACGTATCCTGTCTGTGCAAACCGGGTGCGCAGAGGTATGCTAATACATACGTTGACAGTAGGGATGCCCGATACCACTTTTTCCAGTACTCGCCCGATACCGACTTTTATTTTTTGGTACTTACCGATACCAATATTTTTATTGTGTTTGTACATTTCTTAAATATTGGGTACAGAAACCAAAAGAATATGTAATGTTAGTTAGTTAACTCATTTATCAAATTAGATAGTCAAAGCCAAATGTATTCAGACACTTCAACATTTCTCACATTATATCACAGTTTATTCGCTATAGTTTAGAAAATTGTAATAAAATATACGAAAGAGCTCAGAGTTACATCTGTGGTCAGAAACGGAAATTTATCTTGAATAATGTAAGATAATTTTGATAGAAAGGTATGTAATGGATTACAGTCAACCAAAAATTAGACAGCTGTTAGTTTGACAGTATTTACACAACTATGAATACTTAGTCGTGCAGCCCTTAGCCTTAATGACAGCCTTTAGTCTCCTGGGCATGCTGTCACCCAGTTTCATGAAAACCTCAACTTCAGTTTTTTTTCCCAGACTCGGTCTGAATAGTTTTTGGACCCAAATTTGTATCAGTTTTACTGGTTGTCCACTGTATGAAAAATTTTTGGGTATGATTTTGTCACAGTTTACTTTATTTTGCTAACCTCACTTACATAAATGAACTATAGTGGCCTGCACCCACTAGTAAAAAAATATAAAAAAAATATATCTGGTCTCTGAAATCATTTTTAGATTTCCGTAGCGTCAGATGTTAGCTATGTATTCTTTTTATTATTTTAAGAGGCTTTGACTTCCAACACCTAGAAGTGACACTGGTATGAGGATTACTAACTGTGATAAATAAATATTCACTGTATATCCTTCGGTTATTTTCATACTTAATTATGCTCATTAAAATGTATTTTTACAAATTTTTGTTACTTTCACTGTTTGTTTTTTTGCTCTATGGTACATCATCTTTAATTTAATAGCATTAGAGCTGCTCCATTGCAACAGCTTAGTACTGTAATCACGCGCTTTGCTGTAATAATGCAGGGAACCACTCGTTATAAATCTCCTCTAACTGTGATATTTTCAGAAATAGAAGTCGCTTTTTTTCATCTGAAACGTGCTGCGATTTATATTCCAAAGCCACTCATGTAATGCAGAAACCCTCAAGCAAGCAAAACATGCGCAACTCGTGCACGTGTTTGTACTGGTGCAGAATGAGAGGACAGTAGCACAGCCTAGTGCAGGGGTGGCGAACTCCGGTCCTGGAGAGCCGCAGGCCCTGCATAGCTCACTCAACCCTAATTCAACTCACCTGCCTGTAACTCTTTGACTTTGATTTGCTTGTTCAGGTGTGTTTGATTAGGGGTGAAGCAAAACTCTGCAGGGCTGCGGCTCTCCAGGACCGACGTTCGCCACCCCTGGCCTAGTGCATTTCACACAGGCTGCTAGATTCACTTTCGCCAGAAAGTCGTGTATGCCTAAGGTTGAAAATAAATGATGTTTATAGTGAATGCCCCTATGAATGGTTTTATTTTTACGATTTAGTTTTAATCCAAATGATGCGTGTGCTAAGTGAGTGAACATCAAAGATCACACAACAGAATTGCGTGCGTTCTCTCTCTCTCTCTCTCTACCGTTAAGTAACTTGTGCATTGTTTTACTTACTATAGTTTTTGACGTATCCGACCGAACTACAAACTTTCCATTGATGTCTGTGAGAAAGATATATTCACTCGACAAGCTCGCGCATCTGCGCCGCCGTGCGTTCAATCCACTCAGCGTGCTTTGTTTATCAGCTCGCGCACATCAGCTATACAGGCGTTAATACTGAATGTTTAACATTATATTCATTGCATACATATACTTCGTAGTAGACATCCTTAACTCCTTTCTGCTGTCTGTTGTTCTGTTGTTGGTGTTTCTTTGTTTGAATATGGCGCTTATCACATGCTGTGTGGTATCGGCGTTTGGTATCGGGGCATTTTATCGAGTATGAGTATGAGTACAGGAGACCAGTATCGGGCCCGATCCCTAGTATCGGTATCGGTGCATCCCTCGGTGACAGGCCTGTAAAAGCCAATTTAAAAAAATGCTCGGACCGAGTGTTTTGATTGGACGAACATTTCTTGGTCCTATGCCTTCCACAGATGATATAAATACATATAAATACATTTATACCACTTAACTTAGTGATTGCTATCGTGATGTGAAGAGACTTTCAACCAGCATAACAAAAAAATTTTCTGAAGACAATCACTTTGTGACGAGTAGGGGTGTGGTCGAGAGCCGTGGGAACGGAGTGAGGCCGGTGGAGTAATTTATAATGAGCGACACCTGCACCACTCACCGGTCTCGAGTCCCATGGAGGAGCTCCGGAAGGATAAAAGGAGGATCTACGACCGTGTCAGACGAGAGAGGACCAGGCCTGGATTTTATTTGTGTTTTGTGTGCGGCAGTCGTCCACGAGGGGTTGCCGCTTTACTTTAATTTTGTGTGGGTTTGTTTATTTTATTAAAGTTTTGTTTAAATGTTCGCCGGTTCCTGTCTCCTTCTTCCCGTGACTACGAACTTTGGTGCCGAAACCCGGGAGGACACGCTGCCAGAGATCCCTCGCCGCTGTGGTGAATCCGCAGACAAACTCGCTTCCGGCCGCCTGGACTGTGGAGGGATGGCTGCCATCCATGAGGGAGCGGAGTCGCCGCCGCCGTTCGCCTGAGGCCGGAGCCTGCTGCCATCCGCCATGATGGGGTGGAGCAGGGAACGGGGGACTCCTGCCAGCTGCCTGAAACTGGAGGAGCCGTCGCCGTCCACCGGGCGGCAGAGGAGTGTCGGGCCGTCCACCGAGGGCTATCCAGTGCCGCCGCCTGGCATCGCGGAAGAGTTTACCCAACTGGTGGAGGGCCGAGCGGCAGTGTGTCCGGGAACCGGATCAATACACTTTTTTTTCCTCTCTCATATCTGTCTCTCCTCATCCTTCCGTCTCCTTTTCTCTCGCCTCGTCTGTCTGTCCTTACCCTCAGGTACACCGCGGCTGCCGTGATCGGCTCCCCCGGAGGGGGGAGTAGAGCACAGTCTCGGGAGTACCCCCCGGCCTGCGAGGGGCAATGGGGGTATGTGACGAGTGGGGGCGTGGCCGAGAGCCGTGGGAACGGAGCGAGGCCGGTGGAGTAATTGATAATGAGCGACACCTGCGCCACTCACCGGTCTCGAGTCCCACGGAGGAGCTCCGGAAGGATAGAAGGAGGAGCTACGACAGTGAAAGATGAGAGAAGACCAGGCCTGGATTTTATTTTGTGTTTTGTGTGCGGCAGTCATCCGCGAGGGGCTGCCGCTTTACTTTCATTTTGTGTTGGTTTATTTTATTAAAGTGTTTAAATGTTTTCCGGTTCCCGCCTCCTTCTTCCCGTTACTATGAACTTTGTTACACACCTATTGCACCTTTAAGTGCAATTAACATTCATATCCTAAATAAGGCACATTCCCTATTCTTACAATATTCGTGTTCATGTTCCTGAGTAATATCTGCATGCACCTAATTCTGAAGAGAACAAATAATATGCTAAAAGACAAGCAATCCATATGAGAATTCTGGTATGGAAGGTGGATCTGGAACTGATTCTGTCCAGGTTGACACAGCATCTCTTGTTTATCTGTCTTCACAAACTGCCCTGAAATGCAATTCAAACATCAACAATGATTGTTATAAATATTACATGAGTCTCTTGCATTCACAGTGCTAAGTACTTTTTTTATTATCATCTGTCTCGTTTTCTCATTATGTTGAAGCCCTCTGTAGGTTGCTATATACCAAGTGTCCTCAACACAGAGTTAAACGAGATGGCCTTGTAGGACATAGAAGATTAAAAAATAGTTGATATTTATTTTATATACAGGTGCATCTCAATAAATTAGAATGTCATGGAAAAGTTCATTTAATTCAGTAATCCAACCCAAATTGTGAAACTCGTGTATTAAATAAAAATGCACTCAGACTGAAGTAGTTTAAGCCTTTGGATCTTTTAATTGTGATGATTTTGACAACAGATGAAAATGAGAAACAAGAGACCAAAAAGTGCAGATGAGTTGAAGGCCACTGTCAGAGAAACCTGGGCTTTCATACCACCTCAGTAGTGCCACAAACGGATCACCTCCATGTCACTCCGAATTGAGGCAGTAATTAAAGCCAAAGGAGCCCCTACCAAGTATTGAGTACATGTACAGTAAATACCATACTTTCCAGAAGCCCATAATTATGAAGTATTCTAATTTATTTAATTGGTGGGTTTTTGTTAAATGTTATCCAAAATCATCACAATTAAAAGAACCAAAGACTTAAACTACTTCGCTCTGTGTGCATTGAATTTATTTAATCAAATAGCTATATATATATATATATATATATGTTTATATATTGTATATCTTTTTTTAATATAAATGTTTGAACGGAAGTGTCTGTTTGATGTTTTTACTTGCTAGTCAGAGCGCCTTGGAGATGCTCTTTGACAGGAGGTCCACTCCAACTCTAGTGCACAGCCATCAGCATTGAAGAAACTATGAACATGAACAATTTGTCACAGAGCCAACAATATGTATTATACATAAAGCAGAAAATAGAGAATAATATGAAGAATTTATCAATTTAGTAATCCTCATACAGTGTCACTTACAGTGTGTTTGGAAGTCAAAGCCCTCTTAAAATAAATAATAAATAATACATAGCCTACATCTGACGCTCCTGAAATCTATTTTTTATCAATATTAGTTTAGCGTGAAATATCAAAACGTGTTTGAAATAGTTTTAGCTAATTTTCACAGTAGCCCCTCACTGCAGAACAAAGATCCAGGGGGAGGGGGGGGGGGGTAGAATTTACCTAAAAAGGTTTAGTGTAATGTTAAGGTTGGAGGAGTTTGGATCTTGAATCCAACCTGCCCTCTGGATCTTGTGTTCTGCAGTGAGGACCATCTCAATTTTCACCCTCCATGTAAGTGACGTCACCGATTAACAATACCGTGGATACTTTATTCAAGATTTTTTATTGGTCACATACATAGTTATATATAGAATACATGACGCAGCAGTGAAATGTAATTCAGGTTCGCTCCATGGACAGTGCAATTATTAAAGAAACAAACACAAAAAAATTATATATAAATATAGGTATGGAAAAAGTAAGATAAAAAAATAAGAATAAAATAAAATGTGCAGGACAGTATACTGTAGACTTAATAAATATTAAGATGAGCAGGAATGTACAAGAGAAGAATGTGCAAACAGGTTGTACAGGGTAGTTACATAATAATTTTAAATAAATTGGTTTACTTCCATTCATTCATTGACAAATTGCCAGCAAAATATTTACAAAACTATAAAAACCTGTCATCTACACATAATATGTGATTAAAAGCAAAAACTTTCATAAATAAAAGCTAAAGTCTATGGTTAGCCTACATCTTATAGCTAGCCTAACGGTTAAGATGCTAACGGACTTTTTCCGAAAAAACTAAACCATTTCTATAAAGTAAAAAAGTGTCAGGAACAGTTGTATGTATTATTTGTGTAATTTTAGGGACTAAACTTACCTTAAAGCAGTGTGACTGATGGAGATTCGCCGCTTGTCATTTGAGTTGCTGCCCCGCATGCCCATTAAAAACGCAGCGTTTACATAAATACATACATGTACAACGTTACATACAGATGCTGTGAATTATCAGAATGACATAAAATATTCTGAAACTTGATAATGTATTGTGTAAGTGGATAGTAGGCCTAATATGTTATTGTACATATTGTACTAAACTGTAATGAATGACGCATATGAAAGCAGTTTTAGCAGAGGAAAAAACAATGTTTAAGGTCCGTTATCACATGTTATATATAATATAATATGATATAATAGATTTAGAATGTATTTATTTATTTACTACCTAACGAAAATACCAGAAATATGTTCAGTGTACGTTATCTATTGCAAAACACATTAAAAACAAACAGAACGTACAATGGTTTATATAGAGTATATGTGACCAGCAGTGAAATGTAAGTCAGGTCCGCTCCGTGGACAGTGCAATTATTAAAGAATACAAACACGAGAAAATTATATATAAATATAGGTATGGAAAAGTAAGATAAAAAAAAAAAAACTGACTGACTGAATGTTGCACAGTTTTTGTTTTTTGTTTTGTTGTTTTTAGAAAAAATATTTTGGGATATATTCTGCCTTGAAGAAAAATAATTACTTAAAAGACTTAATGTTGGCTTAATATGAAATGGATTTATGCATTTATTATATTATCTTTTAGTTATTTAATTTATTATAAAATACATAAAACATTTAACCCTACACTATACAAACGTGATTTATCGGGAATCAATATTGAAAAGAAATTAGAAAACATTAAGCTAGCTCAAATATTTGTGAAATATTTTGTGATCAGCCGTTTATCGAGTGAATTCATGTACTGTGATCAGACCTTAGACTTAAGATAGTAGGATTAAATTATGATGTATTTGATAATGATCTAAATTCATTAGAGTTAAAGGGTCCTAACTTATGCTTTTTCACTTTTCAAAGCTGTAGTTAGTCTGTAATGTTGATGATTTGAGCAGTAAAAAAGTGCTGCAAAAGTTACAAAGCTAAAAGTCCACTCAAAGGAGACTTAGAGGTTTGTATTTGTAACCAGAACTAATTCCACCTTGTTTGTACAAGAAAGGCGTACAACGCGCAGGCTAAATAGCGTCACGAGAAGCCGTTTGGAACTACAACGCATGACATTGTTCCGGGGAGTGTCTTATATCACAAATCAACTAGCTTTACCACCAAGGCGGCCTGACAGGAATTGTAGGATGTGGGGGTGGTTACAATCATCCGGTTTTAAATCGTGCTCAAATTGATTTGATTTGGACACAATATTTACACTGAAGCTCGCATGCAGGCGGCTATGGTAAGGGGGGGCTGCACATGACAATCCTGAACGGCGCAGCAGTAGTGCCCAGAACAGCACACACTGGCTCAGCTAACCAATCACAGCACATTTCGGATTTCAGAAGGCAGGCCTTCATTTGATTCAGGAACTATTCAAGCCGTTCATGCCAGACTAGCAGAAGGTGTTGTAAGATATGTAAAATGTGGTGAAAAAATAATCGTGTTTTTCAACAATCTAGTAGAGAGCCTGTTCTAGTGCACCCCCAACAAAATCAAAGGACTTTGTCAAACGACGCATAATAGGACCCCTTAAAATAATTTCTAGTATAGTTCGTATTCAGAGGTGGGACTTCTGGCGTATAATAATATATAATAGTAATAATGATATAATAGTTTTTTTGAGACAGTGAAAGAACGACTGAGAACTGTGGCCTGTCCAGATGTGGTAGGAAGTGCTTTGAGGAAACTGACGTTTTTTCGAAACGGAGGTGGTTGCGAGAGTTTCCCAGCCGAAAGCGCCGATGATTTCGAACTTAAGCACCTGATCTGGAAGTAGGGGGGGTTACGATTTCGATAACATATCCATGCTCTCACTTGACTAAGGCACATTCTTTGAAGTTGAGAATCATGTGCCTGGGTAGCATCAGAATGGAGATGATTAGCTTGACGAACATAACAAGCTCAGGAAGAGTGATACCCTTTGATCTGCTCTCTCACGACAACCATATTGGGGATGTAGGGAAACCGACCCGTGATCATTGGGCGGGTCTATGTGGCAGCTTGGTGGCAGTGGAGAGGCATCTGTGGTTGACCCTGTCAGATATGAAAGTTCCTGACAGGAAGCACAGGAAGTTCCTGAGGTTCGCTTTTGGGGGCAAAGCTTACCAATGCTGGGTTTTTCCTTTTGGCCTTGCACTCTCACCCCGCACTTTAACGAAGTGTGTGGATGCAGCCATGGCTCCGTTGCGACTCCAGGGCATCCGCCTATGACTCAGCAACGCGGGACGAAATTTTTTGGTTGATATAGCTCATTTCAGAGCAGAGAGTGGTTCAGGCATTGAGATGTCATTCCACTCACATTGGAGAGAGTTGGGTTAGACCTACAATGCCAAGGAAGCAAATGTGTGCGTTTCTCAATTTACAGGGACCACTTAGTCTGGGCGTGGTGTGGGAATTCGACCACAATGCCGGCACGTTTGTCCCAGCTAAGATCGTGTCTTAGACATGTGGAGGAAACCTTGGTTCTTGTCTCAGGGCCTGCTGGGAGCTCCTTGTCGGCATGAAATGCTAGCGCCAGGAAGCAGTCCCTCATTGGTTGAGGAGGGTCATGAGTGCGTCTACATCTCAGTGGGCACATCAGCTGCCTGTAGATGATGGCCATGTTTCTAGCATTGAGACACTGCCTACCGGACCTAAGAGATCGCCATTGTATGCGTGCGCCCCGACATACCAGCCGGTGGGTCTCCTATATTCAACCAACAAGGAGAGTCTGCGTGTGCCCCCCTGTACAGTCTGGCGACAGATCCTTGTGTGGTCCCAGGGAACTTCTCTCGCTGAGAGCAGTTTACGTTCCTGGGCATCTCAATTTGGGAGCAAACATCCTGTCGAGGCAGGGGGCGAGGCCCGGGGAATGGATGCTTCACACCGAGGTGGTGAAGCAGATAAGGAGAATTTTTGGCCAGGCTCAGGTGGACCTGTTTATGACTCGAGAGACATCGCACTGTCCCCTCTGGTTCTCTCTGACTCATGCAGCTCCATTGGGGCTGAATGCCATAGTACAGACATGACCGAGGCTTCATCTGTACGCCTTTCCCACGATTGCTCTGCTCCCGGGAGTTCTGGAGAAAGTGCGCCGGGACGGAGTCCGGCTGCTGTTAGTAGCCCATTCTGGCCGGGTCGAGTATGGTTCTCAGACCTGATTTCCCTTTTCGATGGCTCTCCATGGGATATTCCCGTCAGGAGGGATCTCCTCTCACATGCGGAGGGTACGATATTCCACCCCCGCCCGGAGCTGTGGAAGTTATGGGTGTGGCCCCTGAGGGGGCACAACTAGTAACTTCTGGTCTCTCAACCGAGGTTGTTGAGACCATCCTTCAATCCAGAGCTCCCTCAATGAGGAAACTGTACACCTTGAAGTGGAAACTTTTCACCTCATGGTGCGGACAGCGACTGCAGGAACCAGTCAACTGCCCAATTGGTACAGTACTGGAGTTTCTGCAGGCCCGTTTCTCAGAAGTGGGTTGAACCCCACACCCACCGCTGGAAAGGGGTTATTAGATAGTGTGACGGGGCGAGTGGTGGCAAACCAAGCACCGTTCGTTGGTGGCCGGCAGGGGCCGACACCGCCCTAGTACACACTTTCACCACGGCTGCGCCTGAGGCTGAGGCCGCCAGTACGATTCAAGTCCCCACGTGGGACCTGGATGTGGTATTTAGAAGCTCTCTGTAATCTCCATTCGAGCCTATTGAGAGAGATCTGTTAGAATCTATCTAAAAAAATACCTTATTTCTGGGTTATATCTTCTCTAAAGAGAGTTGGGATCTGCATGCCCTTTCTGTGGCCCCTTCCTATCTCAACTTTGCGCCCGGTCTGGCCAAAGCATTTATGTACCCTCATGTGGGGTATGTCCCAAAAGTCCCTTTCTACACCCGCCTGCGTATTCCAGGACCTTCGTCTCCTCCTTCGGGGAACGCGCGCTGACCAGGCAGACTTAGCTATATGGTATGTGGCCAGTGTTGAGCATCTGGACCGCATACGTGCCACAGCAGCTGCCTGTGGAGTTTAGGAGACAACCTGCTTGTGTGCTAGGTCCCCCTAAGAGATGTATTTTCTATTGATACAAACAGACCATCAGTAACGCGTGGCTAGTTGATTGCCATCTCATGCTGACGGGCCTCTGATCTCCACCTAGCCATTGGGGTCAGGGGTCACTCTACTAGAAGTGTGGCGGCCTCCCAAGGTCTTTCTGGCAGGTGTGTCTATGCAGAACATCTGCAACGCTGCGGGATGGTCTACACCCCTCACATTCGTCAGGTTCTATGACCTAGATATGCGAGCCACTCCAGGCTCTTCTGTTCTCTCGCCCTAGCTTCCACAACTGGGCAGGGATTTGTAAGTCTGGCGGCGTGGGCATACCTGTTCCCAAAGTGTTTTGATGCAGCTCTAGTTCCTGAAGGGGAACGTCTCCAGGGTACGCATGTAACCATGGTTCCCCGAAAGGGAACGAGACGCTGCGTTGAACGCTATGGGAACACCTTCAGCATGACCACCCTCTGAATCACGTGTGTAATCAGTCCAATAGATGGGCGAGATGTCACGGGCGGGTGAAGTAATGACCAGGAAGCTATAAAAGCACATGCAGCGGAGCCAGCGTCAGCTTCTAGGAATGAAGAAAGCGCTCACAGGGCTTGTGCCGGATGTATATGGCCACGAGAGCGCAGCGTCTCTCGGTTCCACCTTAGGGAACCATGGTTCCCTTTCAGTCTGTCACTCTCGACGTCACATCGGATGACCGACGAAATTGGGATCCTAGCTAGAGGGACCAATCTACTTTGAGTGTAAACTAAATGAGCCAATGCAAATTGGCATGCGATTATTGCATCCAGCTGGTGCTGATCACAGCGTGAGTATAAGTAGGCAGCAGGTGCAGCGCATATTCAGCTTTTCACTTCGGAGCCAAGCGATCACATCGTTCTGCTCCTGACTACTCAACTGAGAGAAGAAGACTGAATGAGTTCAACGCGCTCTTTGAGAGCTCTTCGTGTTGGCGGTATGGCGCTTCAGCGATGTATCCGGTGGGTGTGTGTTTGACCGGTGCTCGAGGTGCGGTTGCCCACACTCCCACAGGCCGAGAAGTCTGGACTCCGATACCCCTTGTTTGTGTTGCAGATGATCATCTCCCATGTGCGCCTCAGCACGCTAAAAGAGCTTTTTCCCCTAAAAGAGCAATTTCGGGTGCGTCTTTTTAAAGACGACATTGCTTGGCAAACTTGACGTTACGTGTTTATAAAGACGAATGTGGGTCTTGCATAGACAATGTATCACCCTGGGCATTCGGAGAAGGCCGGTTACCTGGCGCTGGGTGATGGTCACAATCTCTGCCTCACGTGTCTGGGCATGTAGCATGCTGAGGTGGCTTTTGTGGATGGCTCATGCTCCCATGGTGGGTGTATGACCATCTCGGAGTTGCGGACCAGCCTCCGTTACCTGCAAGGGGGCGGAGTGCTTGTGCCACTGCCTAGATCTGGGGTTCTCTCTGGTTGCAGCCGGGGGCGTCCTTTTTCTGGCGGTGGGCGGACTGGTCTTACGGTCACGGTGAGGAATTCCCCTAAGAGAGAAAGGGGATGCCCAAGCCCGCCGGCACTTCGAAACCAGCGGAGCTCTCAGGAAGAGCAGGCTGGACCCTTCCGGGGGGTACCACCTGTTCTTCCGAGGCTCCCCCCGACGATCAGATGTCGATTGCAGCATCGGAGGGTGTTGAGCCAGAGCTTTCTGGAGAGGAAGATTCGGCTGCGCTGCTTTCCTCCGGGACCGTAGCAATGCCTGGTTCGGATCCAGAAATAATGGCTATGCTTCCCGGGCCACCGTAGGGGTAGGGCACGAGTGAAGACTTTCACCGTGTCCCGAGCCCTCAAGGTTGCACGATTGGTTCTCGGGGTGGTCCGCGCTGGTTCTCAGCGCCCCGCCTCGGTGCCTTTCTTCCCGGAGGTGCATGAGGAGCCCAACAGGTCGTGGACGGCACCTTTTGGAGGCCGGGAACTGATTTCGTGGATATCCTCCCTCACCACCCTCGATGGGTTGGCGGTCAGCTTAGGGGGTTAAACGGGGTTCACCACGTGGGGGATAGGGCGGTCGGTCTGGTTGCGATGCAGTGGGGTGCCTTAACACTTGAGCGCAGCATCTCCAAGCCGGCCAGGGAGAGAACCCGTGCCGTCCTCCCCCGGGTCTGTTAGGTACTCGACTGGCAGACAGCGATGGTCCCTATATCAGCCTGGGGGAGAGCGGAGAAGCTGCCTCCGCCTCACACGCTACGGCGTAATTGCAAGTGCACCAGGCCAAGGCACTGAGGGACTTGCACGAGGGTGGTCACGACCCGGAAGTTCAGAGAGAACTCCGCACCGCGGCGGACCTCGCGCCACGAGCGACGAAGGTTACGGCGCGGTCTCTGGGTCGTGCCATATCCACTATGGTGGTCCAGGAGCGCCAAATCTGGCTGTGACTGGCTAACATGCGCGAGACGGACAAGACACGACTCTTGAACACCCCCGTGTCCCAGGCCGGCCTGTCGGCACCACGGTGGAGAACTTGCCCAGCGGTTTTCCGCTGACCAAAGCAGACTGAGGCCATAAGGTACATCCTGCCCTGGCGTGTAGCTGCTGCCGTCGCCGAGGGCGGCCTCCCTGCCACCGCCAAAACAAGAGCAGAGTTCCTGCGGCCTCCAGCAAAGCTGTGCCTTGGAGCCGGTCGCAGGGCAGCCGCCCAGCCTGTCCAGGACCCCGCCAAACCTGGTGGCAAGCAAGAGAGCAAGAGGCCCGGAGATGGGCGACCCAGAGGTGGAGGGACGTGCTCTTCAGGAGATGGTAAGCACACCACTCCCTCCCCCGGAGGAGGGCCGGGCGGAGAATCTTTTCATCACACACCTCTCGGTCGGTGGTACCCAAATTCTCGACAAAGAGAAATTCCTCTATTTCTGGGTCCCCAGAGGGATGGGGGGTTGTGGACGATCCAGAGCCGTATCACTCTCACCCTCCTCTTTCGCCAGTGAGCAGCAGTGGGTGGATTGGGAGGACGAACCAACGGACTGCCCACGCACCCTCTGCTCGAACGCAGTGTCAGTGTTACACACACCAGACCCCGCCTCGGACCGGCTACGAGACGCCCGGGCCGGGTCCCTGCGTTTTTCCGCGCTGCCCCAATGCGGGTACGCCTGTAGTTCCGTTGATGCCACTAGCGCGGTGTCTGGGAGCCTGGCTTGAGCTACCCAGCCCGTCTCGATGGCTCCTTAGAACCGTCAGGCTCGGCTATGCGATTCAGTCGACCGGCATCCCCCCCCCAAGTTCAGTGGCATCCGCTTCACAACAGTGAAGGCGGACAATGCTCCTGTCTTGCGTGTGGAGATCACAGTCATACTGGTGAAGGATGCAATAGAGCCAGTCCCTCCAGCCGATATGAAAACGGGGTTTTACAGCTCCTACATCATTGTACCCAAGAAAGGCGGTGGGTTACGACCAATCTTGGACCTGCGTGTCTTGAACCGGGCCCTTCACCGAATACCGTTCAAGATGTTGATGCAGGAACGCATCTTCGGGTGCATCCGTCCCCGAGATTGGTTTGCAGCAATCGACCCGAAGGACGCGTACTTACATGTGTGCCCTCCGAACCACAGACCATGCTGGGTTCGCGGTCCGAAGAGAGCATATCAGTACGAGGCCTGCTCGGGCTGTCCCTGTTGCCCCGTTGTCTTCACGTAAGTGCGGGGTACCCCTGTTCCCTTGAGAGAACAGAGCATCGCAGGTATTCAACACCTCGACGAAGCAGTCTTCAGGATCAGTCTGTCGAAACCATGATTTGGTGCTCTCACACCGCAGCTCCCAGTTGGGCCTTAGGGTAACTGGGCAAAGAGCAAAACTCTCCCCGTGGGCAGAGGATCTCTTTTTCACGGATGGAGGGTGGGGCATATGGAAGCTACGGCGGCAGTCACGCTGCTGGGGTTTCTCCATATGAGACCGCTGCAGCACTGTCTCCATGGCTGAGTCCCGAGGTGGGCGTTGCAACGCGGCACCTTCCGGGTCCAAGGTACACCGGCCTGCCGCCAAACCTTCAACCCGTGGTCAGACCTTGTGTTCCTCCGGGGAGGAGTGCCCCTGGAGCAGGTATCCAGGCATTCTGTGGTTTGCACGGACGCCTCAACCACCGGCTGGGGGCCACGTACAACAGGCACGCAGTGTCAGGGGTATGGACGGGCCCCCAACTGCATGGCGCATCGAGCTGGGCTGGCAGTGCACCTTGCCCGGTGGCCATTAAAGGGCGCTACGAGGGAAAGCAGTAATAGTCCGCACGAAGCAGCCGCCGGGCGTAAATCAACCAAAAAAGTGGCTCTGCCGATCAAGCGCTTATCGCAACTCGCCGCCACTCCTCCTCGGAGGTCAGAGGAAGCATTGAGGTCGCTTCGTGATGTTAACCCTTCCTGGGGATGACTCAATGTGTCCGGGCAGCGACGAGCTGTCCCGAGCTGCGCTGCCGGGAGAATGGCGACTCTATCCCCAGACGGTCTAGCTGGTTTGGGGACGTTTCAGAGCCGTTCAGGTAAACCTGTTTGCCTCTCCAGGAACCTCTCACTGCCAGTTGTTCTACTCCCTGACCGAGGGAAAACTCGGCACAGACGCACTGGCACACAGCTGGCCGCGGGGCCTTGGGGACTTCGCAAGTAATGATTTCCCCACTGGAACATTTGGCACAAAGGTTGCTGTGCAAGGGCAGGGAGGAGAGGAGCAGGTCCGGTGTGGCCTTTGGCCTCCGGACCTGGTTCCAGGACTAATGCTCATCGCGACAGAACCTCATTGGCCGATTCCTGCTGAGGAAGGATTTACTGATCAGAGACAGGGCACCCCTTGGCACCAGCGTTCCCAGACCCTCTGCAAAACTTAATGTCCGGTCCCTGGAGCGGGGACGCAGGGTTCTGAGTGGCCTACCACAAGAGGTAGTTGACACCATCACTTCAGCGATGGGGCCTACGCTTGAGTGAACCTGTTGTGGAGTGGTGTTCTTCCGACGAGAAGACCCCCGAAAGGATGCTCCGAGAGGGAGCGTGTGCTGTCCTTTTTGCAGCAAGGGTTGGAGCGTAGGCTGTCTCCCTCCACTCTTAAGGTTTACGTTGCTGCGATTTCCGCATATCACGACCCCTTAGAGTGGAGGTCGGTGGGGAAGCACGACCTGGTCGTCAGGTTCCTTAAGGGGGCGAGAAGGTTAAATCCTCCACGGCACCCCTCTATTCCCTCGTGGGACCTGAATCTGGTGCTCACGGCACTACAGCAGGCCCATTTGAGCCTTTTTGCAGGCGGCTGAGTTGAAGTTCCTTTCAATGAAGACTTTGCTCCTGCTGGCATTGGCCTCTTATCAAGAGGGTAGGGGACCTGCATGCGTTTTCGGTCAACGATTTGTGCCTAGAGTTCGGGCCGGCTGATTCCCAGGTAACCCTGAGGCCCCGGCTACGTGCCCAAGGTTCCCGCTACTCCCTTCAGGGATCAGGTGGTGAACCTCCAAGCGCTGCCCTCGGAGGAGGCAGACCCAGCCCTAGTTTTGCGCTGTCCCGTACGAGCTTTAAGGTGCTATGTAGACCGGACGCAAAGCTTCAGGACCTCAGACCAGCTTTTTGTCAGTCATGGAGGCCGGCAGAAGGGGAATACCATCTCAAAGCAGAGGATGGCCCACAGGATAGTGGATGCATCACCCTGGCTTATCATGTACAGGGTGTGCCCTGCCCGCTCAGGCTGCAAGCTCACTCAACTAGAAATGTTGCATCCTCCTGGGCGCTGGCTCGTGGCGCCTCGCTGACAGATATCTGTAGGGCTGCGGGCTGGGCGACCCCTAACACATTCGCTAGATTCTATAGCCTCGTGTGGAGCCGGTATCCTCCTGTGTTCTCACCTCAAACGGGTAGAAGCACTGAGAGGCACCGGCTCGTGTCGGCTTGCAAAATCACTCCAGAGAGTCCATACTGTAGACCCTGTTGAGTTCCTCCGTCCTCTCGGCAGCCAGACGTGGCGGAGCGTCCGGGGCCAGGCCTTCACTCGCTGAATCCTCAAAACCGGTAGAAGGCTGGGTTCCATATACAAGACCTAAGTGGATCCCAAATGTGTAAAGTCCACGGTATAGCCTTGAGCCCGTGTTTCCCCGGCAGACTTCTGCCATTCCAAGAGGGTTCAATCACCTCCATTCTTCCATATGCACCTAAGGGATGTCCATATGTGTATTGCTCCGAAACCTCCATCGGGAAGGCTCGAGCTTCTGTAACGTCCCTGTTCCAAGTAGAACGGGTACGTTGTCCCAGTGTTATCCAGTCTTACTCATTGGGTAGTGCCATAGTAGCAGTAGCTGGTCCTTTTGTGCAGGCCCTGGCCTGCGCCAAAAAATAGGGGCGCAGGTGGCTTCCACAGGACACAGGCAGTAGCTGTGGCCTTTTGGTAGGATACCAATTCGTCGGCCCTCCGACGTGACGTCGAGAGTGACCGACTGAAAGGGAACGTCTCGGTTACGTATGTAACCCTCGTTCCCTGAAGGAGGGAACGGAGACGTCACGTCCCGTTGCCACAGTTGCTGTACCACCGCTGAGCTGCCGGGTCACCGGCTCGGCTCCGAAGTGAAAAGCTGAATATGCTCTGCATCTGCTGCTTACTTATACTCACGCTGTGATCAGCAGCCGCTGGATGCAATAATCGCATGCCAATGTGCATTGGCTCGTTTAGTTTACACTCGAAGTAGATTGGTCCCTCTAAGCGAGATCCCAATTTCGTCGGTCCTCCGACGTGACGTCTCCGTTCCCTCCTTCAGGGAACGAGGGTTACATACGTAACCGAGACGTTACATGCATAACCTGGAGACATTTTCTACATTAGCAACTACACCAAAGCAAAGTTTTATACTTTGAATAAAGAGGTCCGCAATTAAATATTTAATATCAGCTGAATAATATCCTGAATTGACCTATAACATGGGTGTTCAATCCTTCGCATTGAGGGCCTACATCCTGCAGATTTAGTCTCCTGTATGCCCCAACACACCTGCCTCAAAATATTTGGTAGTCCTGAAAAACTTGATTAGCTTCTTCTGTTAGAATTGGAGTTAAAACTTTACTCTGCAGGAAAGTGACCAACAAGATATCGATACTAGACTTAAAATAGTAGGGATATTGTGGAGCCATCCAAATATAAAATATAAAAAATCACTTAAACACTACCACAGACCTTTAGATTGACTGTTGCCTGCTGGTGGAATGACCTGTCTAATTTTCAAGAAATGGCTAAAACCGCATCATTTTGGTCAGGATTTGTCTCATTAATACTAGCACTTTCCATTATATTTCAAATTGTTTTTTCTATTTGTTGTTTGTAAGTCATAAGTCATAAGGTTATAAGTCGCTTTGGATAAAAGTTTTTGCTAAATGATTAGATGTAAATAAAATATTAGAGATACAGTATTAGATAATAGTTGAATTAAGCTTCTGTCATGTCTGATTAGTCTTTTCTTGACATTTCTTGTTTTTATGGTTTTGTGTTTTCATGACTTTTATGTTGGAAATTGTCATGTGAGTCCCTGTTAACCACACGTTAGCACAGATTGATCTGTATATTACATAAAAGTAGCGCAACAGTGACTGATTGGTCTGCGCAGAGCTGCTACGTGTTGAACATACCTTATGTCCATACCAACCATATTGTTTTATGTGTCATGTTCTCATTGGCTGTGATCAATGTGGATTGTGTTATGTAAATGTTTCATTAGTCTCAGGCAGAGGCGGACAGTAGTGAAGTATTTTTACTCTGCTGTAAAAGTACTTTTCAGGTGTCTGAGAGTGTTTTTCTTCAGAAAACTTTACATCACAACATTCCAAAGCATAAAATTTAACTTTTTACTGCACTATGTTTCATATTAAATATAATTCAATACTTAATTACATTAGAAATCTATTACTTTCTTACTTTTACTCAAGTAAAAGTAATTCAAAGATTTACTTGAGTACAAGAAAGTACTACATTTTTAATGTTCTTAAGTATTAAAGGTAAAACAAACAACAACTTTTATTCATGAAATGAAGTGCAGTAAAAAGTATGACATTATGCTTTGGAATGTAGTGAAGTAAAGTTTTCCAAAGAAAAACACTCTGATAAACTACAGATACTTTTTTAATTTACTTGAGTAAAGTACAAATACTTCACTACTGTCCGCCTCTGGTCTCGGGTCTAGTTTTGTTAATGTAACCCACTATTGATTATTTTTGACTAAGTCTGTTTATGTTCAAGTTCAAGTCTTTTAAAGTTTATTCTGTATCTGTTTATTTGGTTTGTTTTTTAATAAGCAGTACAAAATATCTTTAAAGAATAACCTTTGCAGGTTTATTCTACCCTTGAATAAGTCTGTGTCCCACATGGGCTACCCCAGTCAAAAAAGCCTGGAGGTGCCACTGCTTGTGAGATGGATTTTAGACATTTGACTCAAATTCATCCTGATATAGTATACCGGTAGATACTACCTCAATTCAGCCCCTCTATCGGCAGCTAAGACCACAACACAGACCAAAACAACTAGCAAAGATTGTAGCGCAGACACCCATTAATAAGACTTCTGCTCCTCTACTTTTATTCCTTTTGTTCTTGCTCTCAGTGGGTGCTTAAAGGTAATATTCAGTCAAATTCATTCATTTAGTAGTACTTGAAACTATTGAAAGAGGTTGCTGAATAATTAACCTTAATGACACTATGATATTCTGTATAGCTGCTTTATATTTATATTAACGTTGTAATTATAACTGAAATGATTGATTCCTAAAATAAAGAACTTTGTGACACTGATGCTGTTTTTTTCTGTTTATTACAGTAAAGCTGCTTTAAAGGATTCTGTATAGCTTGTTTGCAGTCACATAATACTGATGACACATGAAACTCAGCTAGAGGGCAGGAAGTGAAAAGCAGAATGGACGAGATGGAGGAAAGTCTGTACTGAACTGGTTTAGATACTATTACAAGAGAAAGGTACAGAAAATCACAATTATAGTTGGACGGGGGGTCACCCTAGTTATGATTTCAGAATGCAATGATAGACGATGTCTTGACATGGGCTTACCTTTCTGAAAAAGATGTGGGTTAACTGTTATGGATTCCCGTCTTACAGGCCGTAACTAAAAGGTAATATATACTTAATTAGGACTTAACCAAAACAAGTGGCCCATGGCTGGGCAACCCTAGTCTAGACACTTGACACTGAAGAAATAGACACGGGACACTGACATTGAGAAAAAAAGACGGGCATGAATATAGAAAATCAGGCTTGTTTTAGTTGGGACAATTAATATATTAAGTTAATGTATAAATGGACAGAAAAACAGATTTCACAATAAGGCTTCTGATAAATTAATTTTAATCTGTATTCCTGTTAAAATAGGTCACATTTAGAGACTTACTTCAAGTAACAAAACCAGTAACAAAATAATTCATGTGTGACAGATATATTTATACTTCTAAGGGTCAAATCAGTGAAAAATAGCTTATTGTGTCATTGCATAGAGCTACTATGCAGTGTGAGTCTATATTTAGAAGCAGCACAACTGGAGTGGGTTTGGGAAAGCCGTGCCTATGAAAGTGATAAGGCCAGGGAGGAGACACATTATGTCAAGGTTTTAAATTCCTGTCACACGGACACAAACACACACACACCACACACACACACACACACACACACATAAAGGCACATTCCTTGTCAGACAGGAGACATCCCATCGATTGCAGCTGCTTCTCATAGACATTGTGCCTCTCTGCCTTAAAGCTTGAATGAAAGCAGTAAATGCATGCAAACTCACAAATGAAACTTGTGATGTGTGGCTTTTATTAGTTTTTAGGGATTTTCGTTCAGAAAAGTACAAACCACAGAAGTACAAGACATGCGTATAGTATGCCAAAGGTGTGTGTTACTGGATTTCCTGGTATATGGGGACCAAATGTCCCCACAAGTATAGTAAGACAGGTGATAGTAATAGTAACCAGTGCGGGAGAACAAGCTCATAAATCATACAGAATGACGTTTTTTGAAAATCTAATAATGCAGAACGTTTTGTGTGAGGGGTAGGTTTAGGAGTAGAGTTAGGGTAAGGGGATATAAAATACAGTTTGTACAGTATAAAAAAAACATTATGCCTATGGAATGTCCCAATAAAACATTGAAACCTCAGTGAGTGTGTGTGTGTGTGTAGGTGCGCGCGTGCGCGTGTGTGTGTGTGAATGTCACTGATTCATACATGTTGCTGTCAGACGCATGAGAAGAGGTCACAGTGTCAATGTAAGGGGTCTGTTCCAAAGACTGTCTTCCTTTCAAAAATGTAATTTATAAAAACACTCAAATGTGTGGGTCTTTTGGACTTTGTTCCAACCCCATGGAATTAAAAAATATATAAAAATCTTACCATTATTTCAAATGTTCTTCCTTGACATCTATTAGATTAAATGGAGATCAAATGGAGACCTGTGCTTTCCATGCTTCCACTGAAGTTTCATAACAACAATATCCCAATCTGTTCTAAGGTATGTCAACTACAACAAAGTATGAAATCAAAAGTCATGTTTTTTATATAAATACATTTTAGGAGGAACATGGAAGACAGAGTTGATACTTGCATGAAACATTACGGAGAACTTCATTAAATATTCTGATAACTCTAAGCAAGATCACTTTCCTAGATAACTGTATTTGCTATTTTTGTGAAGCAGTGCATGTTGCTTTCACAATTCCTATTTTTCGACTATATGGTGCTTGCATACTTTGAGACTGTTAGCTCACATTCTTGCTAGCATTAATATTGGTTTTTGTTTAGTAAAAGATTCTGATCATATTTAAGTCAATAGAGGGTTGAGCTGTATATAATAATGAGATAAGCAGTGAATGACTGACAAGTTTGCAGTGGTTCCTCGACTGAGACTTTGACTCAAGGGGAAATTGTACTATGCTTTCCTTCCTTCTTTCTTGTTTATCCTCAAAAATGTAATAATAATATAAAAAGTAATAGAGACTCTGTAAGGGTATTTCTATACATCTCATTTTATGCTGACAATATTTACAGTTTTCTTATTTAAAGACTCCATGAAATAGCTTTATAAGCACAGTTTACATTCCTGTATCCTGTGCATTGGATGGGAGATACAGGTTGGGCTTGTCCTACCACAGCCATGAACCAATATTTTGCTGCTTGCAGTTTGGCGGAAGGAATTAGGAAGGACATTGTCTTTCTAGAGAGTATTGGACCAACATTTTTATTTGCCCCGTGAGCAAGATATGTCATAAGTATTTTTGAACTTTTTCACAGGGAAAAAAAAGAATGAATTTTGAATGTGCTACTGCTAAAGTATATATACTAGCATATAGATGGCCTCAAAGCTAACAAACATGGATGAAAATCTGCAAAACTCAAATTATGATTTAATATTGCCATTTTTAAAGACATTAAGCAACTACACAAAGTTAAACATATTTGAAAACATATATTTATTCCCCTGCAATTTCAATTAGACAGCTCTATTGGTTAAAGGGGTGTGTCATTAAATTTTCATTGATTGAACACTGAAAATAATCAGTGTCTGGGGTTACAATGAAAATATGTGTGATTCAGGTTTTATCAAAAAGAACATAACATCTCCTCAGTAATTACTATAGCCACAGTAGTACACAGCAGTGCTAGCATCAGATAGTACAGTTGAGATTAGGTTGGACCCCTGCAAAGGTACATGGGGGACCCCATAAGCGAGGCATTGCTCAAACTCCACTTCATCCACCATTTCACTAGAACCTTGAATCTGAGCTGCTGCAGGGGCCTGTGAGTGTGGCTCAGGAATGCTGTGCTTATATGTGTGACGGTCAACAGGCAGTGACAATTCCTCATAAGGACGCTTCAACTGAGAGTTGGACCAATAATGGTCATCTAAAGTTGAAGGACAATTCAGGTAATCAGGAGGCATGGCTTGATGAGAAGAAGAGCTTTTGTTAATGATGGTGTGAGATATCGGGTGGGTGAGGGAATTAAGATGAGTACCAGAACTGTGACTGGTTTGTGGTTTGGTACTCTCATTAAGAGATTGCTGTGGGTGAGCATTGTTCATTATATTAAACTGTGTATTGCTGGAAGTGTGTGAGTTAGGATCGGTGTGTGTGTTGATGTTGCAGTGAGTAATGCTGTGAAAATGTGCGTTTGTGAGTGATTTCATGTTAGTATGACCATGCATGTTGCTGAGAATGTTTGTGTTTTCCTGAAAGTGTTGCTCTTGGTGGTTATGGTAGTTGTATGCTGACTGATGGTGATTGTCCTGAAGATGGGCAAAAAACTCGTCCATAGAAGAGGGGTCGGGTGGAGGCAAACTGTAGGGCTCAAACAAAGTCTGGGTCTCACAGTATAGAGGCAGCCTAGCTTGGGGCAGTTCTGAATATCCAACACTCATGCCCTCCATGCCCAGAGGGTTCTGAGCATCCCCCTCCCCATGAAGCACAAAGCTGGAGCCCAGTCGTTTATGTCGTTTCACCTTTTTACGACGCCGTGGCCGATATTTGTAGTTTGGGTGGTCTTGCATATGTTTCACTCGGAGACGTTCCGCCTCCTCAACAAATGGACGTTTGTCCACTATTGGTAAAGCTTTCCATGACTTACCTACAAATAATATGAAAGGGAATATAATTAAATTATTAAATGAATTCAGCACGTTCAAGAGACTGAACATTTATAAAAACAATTTTAGAAATACATTGTGGACTGCACACTGAGCATTTTACATAGTAAATCTGACAAGATGCTTGATATTTAAGCAAAATATCTATAGATGAATATATCTGATTTATTCTAATTTATTCTATTCCAGAATTTGTGTATATAATAGTTCCTTATCACACTTAATGATACATAATTTCATACTACCTGCAAATAACATTATTATAAAGCAACAATGGACAAAATATAAACCAAACATTTTAGAGCAGTAAAAAAAAAGTTTATTTTAAGTCATAATATAAACATAAATTACATTTAAGATTATATTATAAAGCTAAATGTCAACTTTGGTGTGTGGTTCACTGTCAGCATTACTTATTCACTTACAATTGCTTTAACTTGTATAACTGTATATATTTTAGCCATTTTATCTTAGACACATTTAAAGTTTTAAAAAGTGCTCAAATGATTCAGATAAACCTGTAAGTAATATCAAACTGAACTAAAAGTGTTGCAAATAGTTGCATAAAATATTTTTTTACACATGGAAAAAGCTGTAGGCTTTACACATACATGCTGAACGACAATATGACATTAGCGATGCAATGAATCTACTTTTATATCACATTGGGACAATAACTTTCATATGAAATGCGTCTGCGTAAAGTCGAGTTTTTGTTTTACATTTGACGCCAATATGGATATTTCCCACATTATTATTATTATTATTTTCAAACTGTATTTATAAGCTTGATTTATAGACTTGATGATTTATAAGCAATGCTTTTTTTAATTTGAATAATTCTGTTAAAAGCTGTTTAATTAATCATTTAAATGAATACATTTTACATAATGCAAAATATATGAAACAAGCAAAAAGAAGAGAAAAGAAAGAAAGAAAATAGATTAAATGCACAATTTTTTTTTTTTTAACCTACTCACCAAGCATTTTACTCAGCTCTGCATTGTGCAGATCTGGGTTTTGCTGCGCAAGCCTCTTGCGTTCATCTTTCGCCCACACCATAAATGCATTCATCGGCCTGCGGATGCGCGGCTCGCTCTTTCCGCACCCGGGACCCGCTGAAGAACATGCCTCGTGTTTTGCTTTCGTGTCAGAAAGCGGACTGAGCGGGTCCACCCACGCGCACTGCCTCATGCCAGACATCAAGACTGAGCTAGTGCCTCGGGTCTGGTTCGGGTCGTCACTGGCGTAACCCGCATCGGGACTGCTCATCTCCTACGCGCACCGAGCGCGTATCCTTGGTGATCACTGGTGAAAGTCGACTGTAGCCTCTGGTTGGCCGAAACAGCTTATCATTTAATGTTCTTTGCTCAGTTTCCCTTCGCTAAGCGCATACAGTATATTCAACAGTAAGTTCAGAAGTGCATAGCGAGTTATCAGGCAGCTTTAAACTCAGCAGCCACCAATCGCGACCCGGGTGGGCGGACCGCGAAATAATCCTTATTCAGAGCGTTTCGACTCACGGGAGACAAGACTGGAAACATTTTGCTTTTCGGGAGGTCATCTTTAAAAAAATAACAAAACAAAATAAAATAAAAAGTGCGAATCTGTTGCCTCACATCTAATATATAGTTATGGTTCCGACCTAATTTATCCCCAAAATCCATTGCTTTTAATCTAACTTTTTGCTACTGTAGCATTTAGAAAACTTATGAAATGCATCTTCTTTATAGGCGGCTTATACTACAAAAATGTTTATGTATAAAGATGTAAATTAAAATGAATAGCTACAAGCACGCATTTATTTTATTTTAATTAATTTTAATTATTTATTGCAAGAAATAATATCCATCTCTAAGTGGTCCTTTGAAACCGCAACTTTTATTTTGCTAACATTTTTTTGTTTTGTTTTTGTTGTTGGCTGGCACGTATTAAGGTTTAAATATTTGTTATACAGATACACAATAAATGCAAAGTTTGGTTTAGGATTAATATCCTGCCAGCAGATGTAGCCTACCTGAATTTGCAAACAGTAGTTGTAATAAAGGATTGTCACGCACTAATAATGGCATGCCAACTGGCAAGAGAAAGGTGTTACACTGTATTGTATGCAGTGTATTATGTTAAAGGTACTTTCAATTTCTCATACCGTTGAATTAAGTTGTAGTGGGCTTTACCATTAGTGTTTGTTGGAGGACTGGCTCTAATATAGTACAAAGTAGCTAATGTAAAGTGTTCTTAAAAATCTTTAGTTTAAAATGAATAAGAGAAACTGTAAAGTGTTTTATTTTGACATCTGTATGCAATTTATATTAATAATAAATTAATTATATGAATACAACTATTTATATATTAGTGGGGCAATATTTCTGTTACCATGGTAAAGGGATCACTGTGGTAAAAGCTGTAATGCAAGGCTTCTCGTGGCTTATTGCTTTAATGGACACTGTAAAAATATTCATGTAAATTGAAAATGTTCATGTTTTGAGAACTAAAAAGTCCCTATCTACTAATGTGCAGTGTTACGGGAGCAATTGGGAACTTTACCAAACCACATCCTGTTTTTGCTTACCTTGATTTGAATTTTTACTCTCTAACTCTTAATGTTAGTTTGGCTACATGTTTGTATGCTTACAGGAGAGCATTTTATTTTTCTTTCTTTAGTGTGTCAGAGCAGCACATTTGCTAGAGAATCAAAACTCTAGATTCACCAAAACACAAAATCACTGTCCACCCTATCATACACATAAAACATCAACTCACCCCACCATATCATACACATAAAAAACAGTGTGTATTTAAACTGCATTCTGGCACAGAGCCAATGCCCTCCATACTGGCACTGTAATACATAATCTATTTTATGTCTCAAGAACCAATGAACCACATTTGTGTGTTTGTTTCATGGTGAGTGCGAACACATATACAGCTTCCATCTGACTCATGTAAAAAAGTCCCCCGGCACTCAGAAGCCAATGCTATTGTGTAATTCCCCACAAAGGCTTGCCTGGCGACAGTATGTGTGTATATTCATGGGTGTAAGCCTATGTGTGGATCTGTCTGTGAGGGAGAGGGTGTGTGTGTGTCTGAAGGCGGACAGTATGTGCTCCTACGCCAAGGACAGGAAGCAGTTTGTGGGGGACAGGAAATGCAGGCTGAAGCATTAGTTTAGATAAGGGTGAGAGACCTCTCCCACACACACACACACACACATGTACTTATCTAAATGGGGACATTTTTATACACTTTAACTGTTTTTATATACAGCCAGTTATAAATACTAACACCTAACACAAAAATTATTGCACTTTTCCCATGAAAAAATAAAACTTTATTTACTTAATTTTTACACTGTTTTTGTCAGGGAGTTTTGTGTTTAGCTCACTGCTGGGTAAAAATGTGTTCCCAAAATATGGTTAAATAGGTACACACACCCATACACCCACCCCTCACTCCATCCCAGACTCCCCTAGGCTTTACTGGTGCCTCACATACGTGTTAACACTCTAAAAAAGGAAGGCAGAATCAGTAGGGACAGACATGTGTACTGAGGTCTGGGCAGGCAGAACTAACAAAATGGGCAGATCTTTAGCAAAAGGGATCTTGGGGAGAGATTTCCAATTGACTCATTGTAGGGGCTGTATTTCAACAGCCAGGGATGACCCCATACAATGGAAGCCTCGGGGACTCAAGAACAAAACAGGCAGAATCAAAGTGTCCAGATCTGCCATAGTAAAGGCACCATTGGTGATGCAGCTCTGCCTCTCCTCAGCTATGAGACAAGTCCGGCCACACTGCATAGGCTCAGGTTCTCCCAAGGATTCAGAATGAGGGCTGACAGATGAAACTGTCATGCAAGCCAGCAAACTGGCAGCTGAACATTTTTGGAACCTGGATGTAAAGACAAGGTAAATCTGCCAAAAGACACCCAAAGAACTATGCCGAGTGGGCCTGCTGGAAAATTAATCTCTTGGCTGAATGGAAATACTCAATGCAGAGGGATGGACACAGCTCAGGACTTGCTGAAGACTTTCCAACGACCATGGTAGACCCTGGAACCCCAGACAGATCCGTCACCTCCTCCTCCTGTGGAACAGAAAGCACAGGAGCCAGGAGACATGGCAGCACCCAAACAATACTTAAGACAGAAAGGGCTCCAGGAAAGAACAGAATTCAGTTCACAGTTACTGACACACTACTACACACGCAATACAGTAGACTCAGGCCATGTGTCCTCCAAAGCATTTTTTTTCCCCTAAGGCTAGCGTATTTTTTTGTTGTTTTGAATGGGAGAGCAGCATTTTTTAAAACAGCAGGAGTGTGCCAAGCGCTAAGTGTCTTTTTCTTGTCTCCAAACATTTATGTTTTTGCCAGATGGAATTGCCGGACTACCATATTATTGTTATGAAAAATAATGCTTGAAGAAACACTTCATTCATGATGTGTCTGCCATATTACTTCAGCAGATATTCCATATCATAGCAGCCACAGCGTCTCAACTGAAAAAAACGCTGCACTCCCAAGTGCTCACAGCTGGGCATTTTCAGCAGCGCGTCTGTTTTCAGCTAGCTAAAAACACTTTGGTGGGCACGCGGCCTCAATGTGGGGATGTGTGTTTCACCAGCCAGGGATGACCCTGCACAGTGGAAGCCTGGCGAACTCAAGAACAATATAGGTAGAAGCAAAGTGTCCCAATCTGCCACAGTAAATGAGCTATGAGCTATGAGATGAGTCTAGGTAAACTGCATAGGTTCAAGTTCTGTCAAGGATTCAGGATGAGGGTTGAGCAATGAAACTTGAACGCGGGCAGCACAGTTAAAATGGTGCAATGCCAGGCAATCACCCAGCCTAAAGGCCAGGTCTACCATGCCATCAAACTGTGTCGCAAGCTCATGTAGATACCAAATTCTGACTTTCATCTGTGAGCCCATGCAAGAACTAGTCCCATTGCGCAGCCACATTAAGTGGCCAGGGTTTCAGAACTGAATTGTGCATTCACAAACTGAGCTGTCCCCCTGGTGGAGCAAATCCAGATGTCGTGCTGCCTCCCCTATATACACTGACCAGTTGAACACCTTGATTGGGCCAGGACACACCAAGCCAACTTCAAAGAACTAGCGGTGACGAAAGCCAAGAGTTTGTCACCTCACTACCTTAACCCAAAACTAAATGTTCTAACGAAACAAAAATGAAAGGAAATACAAACACTTCCGTTACTCCTTAACTAATCCAAAAACAGGAGAAAAACATGTCCAAAATAAATTGCACCTTGCCCCTAAAGCGTTCATAAGCCAAATTTATCAGATCACATAAGTGGTCAGTTAACACTCAATGAAAGAGAGGGGAGGGAAAAAAAGAACGTGAGGGAGAGAACAGTAAGCATTTCAATGGTTCGCGCAGACTTTCACTAATCTTACAATCAAGATACAATAACACCATCTCAACAACGTCCAACAAGATGAACAACACAGATTCTGCTCTCTCACTCTCCACCCGGGTGTTGCTCATCATTCCCAGATGCCGGTCCTCCTCACCACCTATCACCATGCACGCTGGTGGCACATGCAATTAAGGCGGGGCAACCTGCGAGAAACAGGACAGGAGAGACGAATAACGGGAAAGAGAACAACATCAAAAAGGACAAATAGACACAAAGCAGCAGCACCAATACAACTTCATGCGTAACACAGGCAAAGGAGAGATGGCAAAATGTGCAATGTTGGGGGGCCTCCAGGAACGTGGTTGGGAACCACTGCGCTAGTCCACCAATCAAGACGGGCAGCAAAATACTAGTCTCGTTGTTCATTGGATATAGTTGAATTGTCACTCATCTGCAATTAAACCGATTAATGTTGCCGTTTCAAAGCAGGTCCTACCTTCTGAATGTTTGCCATAACGAATACATCCTCCAGGTGCTGCGAAGCAAAAGGCTAAATAGGCATGCAAAGAAGTACAGCTCCTAATACAGGTGTGTGAGTTGTCGTCATCTATTTTGGAGTGACTGCAAAGTATTCTAAATATAAACTTGTTCTGTCGATCAGCTTCTGGACAGATCATTCATTTGTTTATTATGAGTTTAAAAGAGCACGAGCACCATTGACACACCCAGACGTGACGCAATATTGATTAATATTGATTAAATGGGAGGATGAATTCCTACCCATACCCAGCTAGGGAAAAAAAGATAAAAGCACTGATGTTCATCTACTAAAGTGGTATTCAGGAACTGTGAATAAATTACTGAACAAGCAGCAAAATTAATAGTAATAATAATAATAATATACTAGAATAATACTAACATCCTCAACAACAAAAAAAGATTACCTTAGATACATTTGATAATAGCCACCCTTGCATACAGTACCAGTCAAAATGTGACACGTTACGATTTTATATATTTTTTGAAGAACTCTCTTATGCTCATCAAGGCTGCGTTTATTTGTTCAAAAAATACAGAAAAAAAACTAATATTCAGCAAGGATGTGTTAAATAGATAAAAAGTTATAGTAAAGACTTATATTGTTTTTAATTTCGAAACACTTTGCCAGCATGGGTCACAAATTTACAAAATGTTAAATGAAATGTTGTATAAATAAAAAGGTTAGGAATCATATTTGTTTCAAGTGCTTTTTATTAGGGGTGGGGGGCCTCCAACATGAATTTTGCCTAGGGCCTCCAAATGTCTGGAACCGGTCCTGCTTTGCCTATGTGTATGGAATTAACTATAGTCTATATCAGCAGCTATCAATAGTCTATATTTGTCATTCAAAAAGAAAAACCAAAACCAATATGTGATATAGGCTATCTGCAGATATATGAAACATAAAACCTTTGCTTACAATTGCGAATATCAGTTATGTTGATAACGTTCTTCATGTTAAGTGGCTAATGTTGTTATGAAAATATTTGTGTATTGGAATGATCAGAAAATAACCTTCTGTCTGTGCCATCTTGACTTACTTGCTCTCTTTCACAACTTTTACTTCAATTCTCGTGCACTGACTCATTCGCTAAACTGAACATCCAATCAGATATCTCAATCTCACTGATGGCTGACTGCTTGGCGTGTCCTGGTCTTTAGCCTCAAAATCCTTGAAGGTAGAGTAGCAGAGAAATTTGGCTGCTATGCTGTAGTTCCCCATTCATAGGCATAGCCAGTCAACAGCTTGAAAAAGGATGTGCAGACCAGAGAGCAGGCAGTTAGATGTTCTTGCAGAGGTGGTGGTAGACAGATGTGGAAACCAAGGAGCTGGTAGAAGTCCAGATGGTGAATCTGGTGCTTGTGTAGGCTGAGGCAAATCAAAGAGCATGCTGGCTTGGAGCCTGGACGGGCAAGGGTTAAAAGAAACAGCAGGCAGGCCATAGGAAACAGGTCAGGAGTAGATAACTCAGGGTCCAAGGCAGGCCAAAGATAATAATCAGGCAGAAAGGAAGGTTAAGACAGGCAGAAAACCCTGAAGCCAACAGGCAAACAACAATCTGGCACAGAACAGCACACAAGACAAACAAATAGGGCAGGAAATGAAAAGGGTAACGAGGGAGAGCAGGTAAATTGAAAAACAACAAGGAAACAAAGGGCCGGGTCCTCCATTTTTCTCTTGACCACAGATGGCACAAACACTTATCTCAAGAATTTTGAATGAATGGCTACACTGTTTTTAACTGTCATTTCATGTAAATATCAACATTTCTGAGATTTCGTCAGTTTAAACAGTTTTGAGGTTAATTGATTGTGTCTATGGAAAATAATGGTCTAAGACAGTGGTTCTCAATTCCAGTACTTGCTTACCACCGCTCTGCACATGTTGCACTTCAGATTTGTTCAGTTTGTTCTACTTGACTGTGAGTGCCCTGCGAAGTGGACATCACAGGATATTCTGCCATGATTCCTGAAGAGAGAGTTTGAAGGGAGTGTATATGTTCCATTCAAAGTGCATTAAAGTGTGTGAGATGTGAATTTAAATTGCATTCATTTAAAGAGGTGTATTATGTCACACTTCTCTAGTAAGTTTTGTCTGTGTGTGAAGACTGAGCAGGCCAGCCGTAGTGCAAATCTGTGAATGAATGTTCCGAAATGAAGTTAACTTCCCGTTAGATTTCCCGTTTTCAGGGAGTAGGGAGCAAAGAACACTGTGTAGGGACCATGTCAATTTATGCATGTAGCTCACTTCTAACAAGCTAGTTATCTGAATCAGGTGCGTTAAATAAAAAAGTCATGCAAAATATGCAGAGAGGTGGTACACAAGGACTGGAATTAAGAAACACTGATCTATGACATTGTATTATCTTTTTATTAGGGTGTTTGTGTTTTTTTAATTTTTGTGTTTTTTTTTTTTTTGTTGTGGGTGTCCTTTGTTACTGAGTGATTTGTGGAGTAAAAATCCAAGTTTTTATTTCGAAGAAAAAAGATAAATTTAGACCCTTGGGGCAGAGGTGGGAGACTCGAGCCACATGAGTTGATTCGAGTTGCAAATTTAAGGACTTGTCATTTGACTTGACTTGGACTTGAGAGCCAATGACTTGAGACATGACTCGACTTGACTTTATAATAACTGTAATTAAATATATATTTTTTTAAATAAATCATTGCAACATAAATTGGTAAACAAAATGCAAGACACAGAACTAATGGCACCAGTGATCCGAGTCTGTGTGGTTCATGGCACAGAAATTAATGACAGGGGGGGGGGGGGGGGGATGAATTAATGCATTTAATATTTTCTTTATTGTGTATTGGTAACACCCAAAGAGCTTTACATCATGTTGGGGGAGTTGCTCTCTCCTCACCTCCACCATGTCAGCATCCCCCTGGATAATGCGACGGCAGCCACCGCACAAACGCTCCAGTGCTCTCACCACGGAGACCCCCGCTAACAGTGGGAGAGATAGAGCCAATCAGTGGAATGGGGATTTTTTAGGAGGCCCTTTTTTTGTTTGCTATACGCACAAACAAGGGCCGTGGAGGCACTTTGGCCAGACACCGGGGTACCCCCTACACTCAGCGGCTGGCTTGGACAAAAATCGCCCAGCATTTTTTGGTCCAGCTGCCCACCACCACTTCTATGTGTATAGATAGTATAATAGATATAGAGATATACGAGATATAATAATATATATATATATATCCACAGTCACCAGTTTTGAACAGTAATAGTTTTAATGTTTTTTTTAAGATTCTCTCTGCTCACAAAGTCTGCATTCTATTAATCCAAAATACATCAAAGCAGTAATATTGTGAATGATTTTACTATTTAAAATACCCTGCTTCTATTGATATATTTTTAAAGTAATTTATTCCTGTGATGCAAAACTAAATTTTCAGCATCATTACTCCAGTTCAATTATCCTTCAGAAAGAAGGAGCGCGTGGAATGAATTGCTCCCTCCTGCGTTGATTGCGACTGTAATTTCGAGTTGAGGAATGTGCCCTGCTATATACTATGCTGTGCTAATTAGAAGTCGGCCGCCAGCTGTTTTCACTGTCAGTTTCTTCGACTGTGTATTTATCTGATGTCCTGTGCGCTGCCGCGTAAGCTCAGCTGAAGCGTGCAGCCTCCTCGGTGCAGACCACCGAGGGTAAAGACCTGCACTTTACCTCGTCCGAGCACCGCAACGCCCAGAAGTGGTGGCACTTAAGTATTATTTTTATCTTCCCTTTACACACTCTCCTTTTCTGTCTTCTCTTTCCCACCTCTATCATGTGTTTCCAAACCATTCCGGTTGTCTCTCGACGATGCTCTATTGTCACACGCAGACGGCAACGCAATGTTTCTAACCTGCATCCTATCTCTACATCCTATACTGCACCTCTTTCTTTCTCTATGAGTCTCTGGAACTGTCAGTCTGCTGTCAACAAAGCAGACTTAATTTCTTATTTTTCTTTAAACTCCACACTCAGCATCTTGGGCTTGACTGAGACCTGGATTCTTCCAGAAGACTCAGCAACCCCAGCTGCTCTGTCTAACAATTTCTCCTTCTCTCACACCCCTCGTCAGGTTGGGAGGGGTGGGGGCACTTGTCTGCTCATTTCTGACTATTGGAAATACTCAACCCACTCTCCCTTATGCAATTACAACTCATTTGAATCTCATTTGATCACTATAACAGCTCCCGTAAAACTCCAGGTTGTGGTAATTTACCGCCCTCCTGGGCAAATTCTATCCGCCTTCCTAGAAGAGCTGGATGGGCTGCTGTCCTCATTCCCGGAGGATGGCAGTCCACTTTTAGTCTTTGGCGACTTCAACATTCATTTGGACAAGCCTTATGCTACAGACTTCTTTCACTCCTTGCTTCATTTGATCTCAAAACGACTTACCACCACAAGCACGCACAAATCAGGCAACCAACTTTACTTAATTTACACACGCAGTTGTATTGCAGACAACATTCTGGTAAAACCCTTACATATCTCTGATCATTTCTTCATTATATTTAAACTACATTTTGCTACCTGTGTGCCAACCCCTATACAGGTTACTTTTAGACGAAACCTACGCTCCCTTTCCCCCTCCCATCTTTCCTCCGTTGTATCCTCCTCTCTTCCCTCACCTACCCATTTCTCATCTCTGGATGTGAATGCAGCAACTGACACTTTATGCTCTACTTTCACCTCTTGTCTAGATGATATTTGTCCTATCTCCTCCAGGCCAGCACGGGCTGCCCACTCGAACTCCTGGTTATCCGATGTTCTTCATGAACATCGGACCAAACTCCGGGCAGCTGAGAGAAAATGGTGCAAATCAAAAGATCCGTCAGACCTAAGTATGTATCAGTCTTTGCTTTCATCTTTCTCTGCTGAAGTCCATACTGCCAAATCTTCATACTTCCACAACAAGATCAACAGCGCTCCAGACACACGTAATCTCTTCAAAACTTTCCATTCTCTCCTCTGTCCCCCTCCACCACCTCCTACCACTTCTATAACAGCTGATGATTTTGCCACATTCTTCACAGACAAAACCAGAACAATCAGTAGTCAATTCTCAGCCCACACACACAGGACTTCAAACCAACCCCACCCACTGCTAAAACTCCCATCTTCTCCTTCTGTCCCCTCACTGAGACAGAAGTATCAAAACTTCTGCTCTCCAGCCATCCTACAACATGCCCTCTAGACCCAATCCCCTCACACCTCCTCCAAGCAATCTCTCCTACACTTTTACCAACACTCACACACATCATCAATACATCTCTCCTCACAGGCACCTTCCCCACTGCATTCAAGCAGGCTCGGGTAACCCCACTGCTCAAAAAACCTACATTAAACACTTCACTTACAGATAGCTTCAGACCTGTCTCTCTCATTCCATTCATAGCGAAAACCCTCGAAAGAGTTGTTTCAACCAGATATCATTGTTTCTTTCACAGAACAACAAACTGGATCCTAACCAGTCAGGTTTCAGGAGTGGCCATTCAACTGAGACTGTGTTACTGTCAGTCACGGAAGCCTTGCGGATTGCTATTCTAAATCATCAGTTCTTATTCTGCTAGATCTATCTGCTGCTTTTGAATCTGTCAATCATCAGATCCTCCTGTCTGCCCTCTCTTCAATGGGCATCACAGGGATTCCACTTCGCTGGTTTGAATCCTATCTCACTGGTAGGTCTTTCAGGGTGGCTTGGGGAGGGGAGGTATCCAAGCACATCAACTGGTCACTGTGGTTCCTCAGTGATCAGTTCTTGGACCCCTTCTCTTCTCCATATACACAACATCACTGGGTCCCATCATACAGGCACATGGCTTCTCCTACCATTGCTATGCTGATGACACACAGCTCTATCTTTCATTTCAACCAGATGATCCAACGGTAGCTGCACGGATCTCAGGCTGCCTGGCAGACATCTCGGCATGGATGAAAGAATATCACTTACAGCTCAACCTGGCAAAGACTGAGCTTCTTGTCTTCCCTGCCACTCCAACTTTACAGCATGATTTCACCATCCAGCTAGTTTCTTCTACAGTTACCCCATCAACTTCGTTCAGAAATCTTGGTGTAACTTTTGATTACCAGCTGACCTTCAAAGACCACATTGCAAAGACCGCTCGATCTTGCAGGTTTGCATTGCACAACATCAGAAAGATCAGGCCCTTTCTAACGTAGCATGCTGCACAACTTCTTGTCCAGTCCCTTGTCATCTCTAGGCTGGACTACTGCGATGTTCTTCTGGCTGGACTTCCATCATGCATAATCAAACCTCTACAAATGATTCTGAATGCAGCGGCACGACTGGTTTTCAACGAGTCCAAAAGAGCCCATGTTACACTTCTCTTCATCTCCTTGCACTGGCTACCGGTTGCGGCCCGAATCCAGTTCAAGACATTGATGCTTGCATATAAAACAACCACAGGCTCAGCACCCGCCTACTTCCACTCACAACTACGAATTTACATCCCCTTCAGAAGTCTGAGATCCGCTATTGAGCGATGCCTCGTGGTATCATCACAGAGAGGCTCAAAATCACTTTCCAGAACATTCTCGTTCACCACTCCTGGCTGCTGGAACGATCTTCCCACCCCTATCCGGAATGCTGAATCCCTGACAATTTTCAAGCGACAGCTGAAAACTCATCTCTTTCGAAGCTACTTGACTTCATCATAAAAAAATAAAAAATTCTCTCTTTATTTATTCCTTCTTTTTATAGCTTGTACTTATTTGAATAATGTCTAAGAACTTGGTATTACAACAACTTCTTGTGTCTGTTTGCCTCTTTTTAAGAAGAATCGCTTTATGTATCCTCCAATTGTAAGTCGCTTTGGATAAAAAGCGTCTGCTAATGACTAATTGTAAATGTAAATGTAAATGTAAATCATTCAAATATTCTGATTTGCTGCTAAAAAAAAACATTTATTATTATTAAATTGAAAACAGCCGAGTAGATTTTTTTCAAGTTTCTTTGATGAATAGAAAGTTATTTTTTTTGTAACATTAATAAATTATTTTATCGCCACTTTGATCAATTAAAATCATCCTTGCTAAATACCAAGATTTTTATAAAAGATGATATATATATATAATATAATATAATAGATATATAATATATATATATCTATATATCTATATATATATATATTATATATACTGATTCAACTTTTGAATGGAGATGTAGAATGTTACAAACGCTGTTTATTTCAATAAATGCTGATCTTTTGATCTTTCCTATTGGATCTTTCTTACTGTTCAAAGCATGTTGGCTGGTAGTGTATGTATGTAGCCTATGTATCACACTCATATCACAGTTTGTTTTGGATAAGAATAAAACGTCAGGTCCGACAATATCGTGTTTTTTTTATTTAAATCTAGATTTATTCGTATTGGCCCATGGAAACCTCTTTGAACACACTTGACTTGATTTGGCCAAAAAAGCGCGGGGGACCAATTTGCATTTTATTAAGAAGTGTTTTCGTATTCTACACTCATGGTGCGCACACACATTAGCATAGGTTAGATGCCTGCCTCCGTTGCGAGTCCCTATCAAGCACTTTACAGATACTACTCTCCTGTACAGATACAACTACTCTCTTCTTCTCCTCCTGCCTTGCTCTTTGGCCCGCATATAGGCGGAGCAAAATACTTAATCGCTCCGTCTATATAGTGCATTGTGGTTGGATGTTTACGCTGCCAATACAGGAGACAAACCAATGGGCCACCGGCTGCTCGCTGTCCCTGCGTGATGGTCCTCGGCAAAAAAAAAAAAAAACATTCTGTCGGCCCACCGGGAAAAGGCCCAGTACGCCTGATTACCAATCCAGCCCTGCCTAAACTTTACAAGAAGTGCCATGAGATTTTTAATGACCACACATAGTCAGGACCTCAGTTTAACGTCTCATCCGAAGGACGGTGCTTTTTGACAGTATAGTGTCCCCATCACTATACTGGAGCGTTAGGACCCACACAGACCACAGGGTGAGCACCCCCTGCTGGCCTCACTAACACCACTTCCAACAGCAACCTATTTTTTCTAGGAGGTCTCCCATCCAGGTACTGACCAGGCGCACCCTGTTTAGCTTCAGTGGGCGACCAGTCTTGGCTGCAGGGTGATATGGCTGTGGCTATAGAAATACATACAGGGCGGCAAATACAGAGAGCAAGAGAATATCCCAAGATCGTTTCATTTGGACATAAACTTGACAGTATTCATAAAAGGAGATCTGCTTTATTCACAATTTACACAGTCAGGATGCCATCACTTCAAAAATGAAAGTAGCTAACACATTAGTTGAATATCTTGAGAGAGCATAATGTAGAAAAAAGTCTTTATATGTTTTCAAACTTTATCCCCTCTCTCTCCACTTCACTTCCAGTCATTATTCTACTATCCTATCAAATTAAAGACAAAAATGCCACAAAAAAAAATCTAAATATATAAAAACCTGAGGTATGTAAATGTTTAAGTATATTTTTCTTGCACAACAATATTTAAATATCTGATGACTCAATATGTGCAATTCACCTTTATTCCTCAAGGTGGCACTATCTGATAGACATAGATGATGACTTAATGTTTCACTCATAATTACCGCAGACATAAAACAAAAATCTGGTTTGAATGGCTTTACTGCCGAGCAATTACTGTAAGCAGTAAAATATAAACGTCACTGTCATTTGATGGGAGATGTGGTGAATAAGCAGTGTTACCTCAATGTTATGTGCTACGTGTGTCTCCTGCCTGCCCTGTGCTCTGCTGTTTGGTTTAATAAAGATTGTGAAGATAAATCTCCTTCGTCTCTGTCCTCCTACACATTAGTATCGTGACAGAACACCGGACCCACAAAGATTAACTGGGCTGAAGACCAGCTGTGGTGCCTGCGGCAAGGTGGTCGGCCTTTGGAAATGTATGTGGAGGAATTCCTCAAGCTTTCCCATCAGGTGAGTTGGCATGATGATTCACTTGGTGCTTGTTTTCAGTTGGGTCTGGATGAGGAAATGATTTGCTGTAATCTTCCTGCCAGTGAATTCTCTTTGGTCAAGTTGATTAATCTCATCCTGTATTTAAATGGTTCAAATTTTGAAGTAGAAGAAGTAGAAGATGTTAAGGAAAATTTGAACCATCCTCATCCAGCCCCCTCTGAAACACACTTCGCCTCTCCAGCTCACCCAACGCCGGGACCCACCACATGCCTAACCAATGGTTTTGATCACCCAGTTCCTCCTGTGTTTCCCCGAGCTCGCAAATGGACTTCGAATAGCGCTGACCTGGGGGCTAAATTTGCTGATCCAACATTCTAATCTGTCAGGTAAGCGCTGAAATCCACATCCCTTCCTCTGTCTCCAGTCCCAAGTTCCTGTCTAGTCCTCAGCCCAGAAATAGTGGCCGCTCCACCCTCAAGCCCAGAAACAGCAGCCACGCCACTCTCAAGCCCACCGGCCGCATCACTCTCAAGTCCTACGATAGCTGCAGCATCCTCTCTAAACTCAAAAGAAGATGAGGAAGAAGAGACGATTCGCTGAGGCTCTAGCCCCTGACCAGAGTCGAGAGATGGCTCTAGCCCCTGACCAGAGTCGAGAGAAGGCTTGTGTTCCCAAGTCAAGCCCAGAGAGTGCTTCCGTTCACACGTCAGGCCCAGAGAGGGCTGCTGTTCCTGCGTCTGGCCCAGGGAGGACCTCAGATCCTGATCACCCTAAAGATGGCTTCTGTTCCTGAGTTCAGCCCAGAGAGGGCTCCTGTCCCCAGGTCTGGCCCAGAGAGGGCTGTTGTTCCCACGTCCGGCCCAGGGTGGGCCTCAGATCCCGAGTATAGCCCAGAGAGGGCTTATGTCCCCGAGTCCAGCCCAGAGAGGACTTTTATTCCCAAGTTCTGCCCAGAGAGGGCTTCTGTTCCCAATTGCAGCCCAGTGAGGGCTGCTATTCCCACGTCTGGCCCAGGGAGGGCCTCAGATCCTGATTTGGGCCCAGAGATGGCTCCTGTTCCTGAGTTTGGCCCAGAGAGGACGTTCTCTTGTTCCTCTCTTGGTTTTACTCACCTTGTTATCCCATTATTTCCTGAGTTTGGGCCGGAGAAGTCTCCTGTCCCCGAGCGCAGCCTAGGGAGGGCTTCTGTTTCCGAGTGTAGCCTGGGGATGACTGCTGAGCCCAGCCCAGAGCCTGTTCCAGTAGTGGCCGGTCCAAGTTCCGAGGCCGCTCCGCCATGGCGCCCTGAACTGCCTGAACTGCCTGTTCCGCCACGGTTCCTGAAACCGGTACCACCCTGGAGGCTGCGCACCCATCTGGAAGTTAATTGACGCGAGGATGCGCCTTCCAGGAGGGGGAGATGATGTCAGACGTATGGACCTGTTTTGTTCTGTTTTCTCCCCATGGGCTCTCCTTGACCTAGTTTTTCCCTCATGTTTGATTGTGTCATTTGGTTCAGGTGTGTCTTGTTAATTGTCCTTGTGTACATTAGTACTTAGTGTGGTCTGTCCCTTGATTCCTTTGTCCAGTGTTACCTCAATGTTATGTGCTACGTGTGTCTCCTGCCTACCCTCTGTTCCCTGCGGTTTGGTTTATTAAAGATTGTGAGGATAACTCTCTTCCGTGCTCCATGCTCCTACACAGTAGTATCATTATATAATAATAATCTTTTTTTTTTGGTTACTTGACTCGCTTGAGGTAAGCCTGTTCCTTGACTTGGTTTGCTTACACTGGGACTTTACTTACTTGAGACTTGATGGTAGAGACTTGAGACTTGAACATGTGTGACTTACCCTCACCTCTGCCTTGGGGTAAATTTGCTTTTCTTTGCCTGAATTACCACAGAAGGCTCCAAGTGGCATGTTGTTACTTGTGTTATTAGTGTTATTTTTCAATATAATTCAATGTCACATACATACGGCAACATTGTTAAAACAACCCCCTTTCACACAGATCTGCAAATTAAAATGTATTATGCATGGCAGGTTAGTAGTTGGCAATGTCACTTTGTAAAGAAACACTTAGGACATATGTAGACATAATACATGTGCATGACATCACCGTTTTCACAAATTCACGTTTTTCTAGTTTACACAGATAACAATATAGTTTTTAAAAACTGTTGCACAAACACCCCATAAATTGTCACAATACAATTTCAAATTGTTGATATTTACATTAATGATATTTTTTCTATGTATTTCCTATTATAACACATTGGCTAAATAAACTTGTATCTAAATAAGGGGGCATCTTCCCCCACTTTTTTTTTGGTAATAACATTACAACAATACAAAGCAGGTTGAAAATTGACCAAGTTGTTCTTTAAATGTTTTGTGCTATCTTTAATTAAAACAAATGTCACTTGTTTAATATTTAGTTTCTAATCCAGTGACACGTGTTGGCATATGTTCCTGTTCAAATTTTAAAGTTAAATATTTCCTCATGAAAATCAATGACATGTCCATTTTTACCCCATATCAAAGCATTGCCAACCACACATATATACTGCACATAAAATAACAATACATAACATGCTGGGTGACACGGATTACTGCAATAATTTGTCATTTTAATGAGCATCAAAAAAAAAAAAAAAGGTGGGAGCCAGAAAGAGAATGAGAGAGTGTGATTGATACATTGTGTTTTAACTGCCCCATTGTTCTCCAAAATAAAAATATGATGACCTGGGAACTACGACCTGAGTTTAGCTTTGGTGAGAAAATGTCAGAATCAGATATTTTAGGCCACCATGCACACACAGGCTCAAACAGACATATCAAACACTGATTATTGATTCTGACTTTGAGTAAACTGCTTTGATTCAAAGATAGGCACGTTTGAATAAAAGTTAATCATCATCATCTATCGGTGTGCATTAGTGCATGTGGAATCGATCTCTCACAAATCTGTCATATATGACCAGCTGGGGTACTGACAAAAAATACACACACAAAATTATGGCCTACTTCTCACACAGAGTTTGTCAGTCTATAAACTGTCATTTTATTAACAGTTTGGCTATTAACAGTTCAAATACTTGAGAGTTGCTGCCGTGTGTTTTGAGTTTGAGCTCCGTCAAGTTAATTATTTATCGTCTATTTTTTTTATCTTAAAATCAATTTTATACGCCATAATTTTCGTTTCCATAACTATCGTATTCTACAACAAAAACAATCAGAGCGCCTTATCACTAGTTATTTTGATTTCCCGAGTCCGCCATTAGCATATAGCCCATTAGCATCACCAGCATGGTTGCCACTAATCTCGCTTACATTGCTAATACTCTATTCACACACATTACCATTGTGTGTCTACCTTTGAGTGCAGGTGAGGACACGTTCGAGCTGCACTCGGTGCAGGTTGAGCTGGTGGAAAGGCAGGCCCAGCTGAGAGAGCGGAGAGCTGCGCTGGAAACATCCCGGGCTGACGCTCACTAGTCCAGGGTAAGTATACAGTGCGCTGCTAACTCTCCCACCACCTCTACTCCGTGTGTTTCTCTGCACAGGCCCCGGTGCACCCAGGACCCAATCTTTCCAGATGTCCTTCACTCCGGCGCCAGACCCTGGGTGCAGCCGCAGCGGAAGACACGAGCCAGGCCCCGGGCGATGACCTCTCCCCCTTCGCCGCCCTCATTCTTATATCTCCACCATAACCGCTTTGCTCCCCTCTTTCAGAAGACGGAATTCTATGGTTGATCGTCGGAGACTCCATCGTCCTCACGTCCGTGCTACATTAGCCGATCTGCGCAGATACCCGCGATCCTGAATGGTGACGAGAGCCCCGGAGTGGTCGTGCTTCACGTGGGGGCTAACGACACCAAGCTGCGGCGGACGGAGACGCTGAAGAGGGACTTCATGAGCCTGATCGAGATTATCGTGTCAGGACCGCTTCCCAGTATAGACGAGTACCGAATGTCAGTAACTTTTTTGCTTTTAATTAATGTTATTTTCAATGGTGTACGACATAAACTGTTCTTTGTAACAGTTCAAAATATTAAAGACAAAGGTTAAGAGTATATGATTGCTAACTAACCTAGCCAAACACCCAAAAAAAAAAAAAAAAAACTACAATACAACCCTTATATATAATATATATATATACACACACACATTTATAAATTAAATATATATATATTATTTCATTTCCAATTAGTTTGTTGAAGTATTAAAATAACAAAAATTAAATAAAAGACCTATACAGACATAATAAATGCAGACATAATTTAACTAAAATTAAAATGAATAAATACAAATAATACAAATCAAATGAGAGTAGTTTATCAGTAATCCTTAAAAATAACACTGCCAAACTTACATGCTAAAAAAACAACAACTTACTTACACATAAATGGTTATAAAAACTGAAACATAGTAGGAAAGGATAAATAAACGCGATATTCCTTAATTTAATTCCAATTCTCAAATAACTGCTATGATGTCTTTTGTTCTACCCACTTAAATGATATAAGTACTTGCATTGTCCAATCTATAAAGACTGTCTGTTCCCTGAATAGTGAGGTCAAAATATAAATTTAATGCAGGATCTAGTAAAAATCTGATCGTGATTAAACCAGAGAAGTGTAAAATAAATGAACAAAAAACATTTTTTAAAGTTTGGGCTCCTAAACATTAGATCACTCTCACCCAAAGCAGTTATTGTAAATGTAATGATCACAGATAATAGTTTTGATGAACTCTGCTTGACTGAAACCTGGCTAAACCAAATGATTATATTGGTCTAAATGAGTCTATTCCACCAAGCTACTGTTATAAGCATGTGCCCCGTCAGACTGGTCGTGGTGGCGGTTTTGCAACAATATATAGTGATATTCTCAATGTTAATCAGAAGACAGGATACATGTTTAACTCATTCAAAATACTTCTGCCTAATGTTTTAAAACCAACTGGGGGGTCCCCCCCCCCGATATGCAAAATAAATCTATCGTATCTCTTGCTCTGGCTACTGTGTATAGACCGCCAGGGCCATATACAGATTTCCTAAAAGAATTTGCAGATTTCCGCTCAGACCTATTGGTTACTGTTGATAAGCGCTAATTGTCGGAGATTTTAACATTCACGTTGAGAATTACAATGATGCATTAGACTTGCGTTTACTGGCCTAAAAACTCGTTTGGAGTCAAGGCAAAACGTCACCGTCCCCATCTCGTTTTTAATCAATACTCTAGATTATTAAATGAATGCCCTGGTGCATTTAACTTTTCTGCGTACCCCCCTTCTCTTCCCCTAGACCGCAGTCACCCCTTTTCTATTAAAGACAATTTTTGCACCCTTAATTGATTTTACAGGTGCATTCTTTACTTATAGAGGCAATTTTTCTATCCTTATTAATTGTATTCATTGTTTTATGTCCATTGTAACGATCATCCCTTACGGTGAATAGTGAGAACCCAAGTTCAGTTTATTTACAGAGTGATCCAAACAATAAATCCAAGACTTTCGAGGCAGAAACAGACTTGACATGGACCAACTCGACGTGGCATGAACAACTAAGACTCACCGACAGCAGGTTACAACATCAATACACGACGAAGACTATGGTAACATGATGGCTACTTATAGCAAACAATGAGGGTCACATGACAAGAACCAACTAATGAGAGACAGGACACATGACTAAGACTATCAATCAGAACATGACACATACACAAGACAGAGAGACATGAGGCAAGGGAAGCATGACACAAACAGGGAGCATGAAACAATTACAAAATAAAAGATATGAAAACATGAACATGAAACAAAACACAAAACCCCACATTTCAATCATATTCTTAACATTTCATTAAGTGTATTATTAATATTATAAATAAAGCAATAAATGATGGCAAATCGAAGTAATAGCCTACTTTAGACTTAAAAATAAAACCGCCAATAGGTGGCAGCAATTCCCTTCTTAATGAGTCAGGTGTCACGTCATTCATGTCATTAGACGTAACGAAGCAAAATGCTGTAGTTATGATTGGGTTATTAATCACTGACTCTCCAAATCGTTCAAAGCCGCAGATTCGTTCACTAACGAAAACACCTCTGTATGTTGCTTGGAGATGATATGGATTTCGTTGGAACTATTTTTATTTTGTTGCAAAATATAACAAACATGACAATATTCTGTTTAATATGTAGGCTACATTTAAAATGTAAAATGTTCACTAATATTACTGTGTCAAAAATGATGTCACATTTGCCACGTTGTATATTCAGGAAATTGGCATGCTCGGGGTCGTATCTTAACAATGAAACACTAACACACACAGAGTGTGTCTGTATATCAAAGAGAGTTTAAATCGATCTCAATGTACAGTGTGTGTCAATATTTGCTCTTCATGCTATTAAGTGAAGATCTACTTTAAAGATACATTGAACAGCAGCGTGATTTGCTGAAGCAGCATATTCAGCGGGCATCCTATTACATGCACGCTGCTTGTGTGGATGCAATCAGTTTTGACCTCAAAAGATGAGGTAAGCTGATTGGATGTCATGTATTTTGACCGTTTACGGCACTCCCATTTTCCTGTTTTTACATTAGAAGCAGCATTTTGCTTATCAGAAATATATTCGGTTTTAATGTTGCTTTAAGTTGGGGTATTAAATGAATGCCAAAACTCAGATTTTTGTTTGCGTACCCCACACCTTCATCTCACATACCCCCAGTTTGAGAACCACTGCACTAAATTACTGAAAGTTACTAAATTACTGACCCCACCATAGCACAGAAACTGCACTTAAAATTGACAATTACTTTGCTTCTTGCGTCAGACCAAGGCTGTGTCTCATTTGCTAGTTTTACTTGATCTTAGTGCGGCGTTCGACACTATAGATCATGACATAATCATATATCGTAATTACAAACTATACAGGTATTCAAGGGCAGGCTTTAAGATGGTTTAGATCCTACCTGTCCGATCGCTACCACTTTGTTCATTTAAATGGGGAGTCATCTCAATTATCACCAGTAAAATATGGAGTGCCACAAGGATCTGTCCTAGGTCCTCTGCTATTTTCAATATACATGTTGCCCCTTGGTAATATTATTAGAAAATATGGGATTAGTTTCCACTGTCATGCTGATGATACTGAACTATATATCTCAACAAGACCAGATGAAACTTCTAAATTATCTAAGCTAACAGAGTGTGTTAAAAATGTAAAGGATTGGATGACCAATAATGTTCTCTTATTAAATTCAGATAAGACAGAGATATTACTTATTGGACCAAAAGACAGTACACAGAATCTCTTGGATTACAATTTGCAACTAGACGGATGTACTGTTACTTCCTCTACAGTCAAAAATCTGGGTGTTATATTAGACAGCAACCTGTCTTTTGAAAATCATATTTCACGTTACAAAAACAGCATTCTTCCATCTAAGAAACATTGCCAAGTTACGAAACATGATACCTGTTTCTGATGCAGAAAAGCTAGTTCATGCATGCATGACCTCCGGGCTGGACTATTGTAATGCACTGCTGGGTGGTTGTCCTGCATCTTCAAAAAACAAGCTACAGGTAGTCCAAAATGCAGCGGCTAGAGTCCTTACCAGGTCAAGAAAATATGATCATATTACCCCAATTTTACAGTCTCTGCACTGGCTACCTATTAAGTTCTGTATCAGTTACAAAATATTATTACTTGCCTATAAGGCCCTTAATGGTTTAGCTCCTGCGTACCCAACTAGTCTTCTACATCGTTACAATCCATCATGCTCCCTAAGGTCTCAAAACTCTGGACTTTTGGTAATACCCTAGGTACCACTAAAGGAGGTAGACTCTGGAATAGCCTTCCTGGTAACGTTCGGGGTTCAGACACACTCTCTCTGTTTAAATCTAGATTAAAGCCACATCTCTTTGGCCAAGCATTCAAATAATGCACCTCATAATCTTGTACTGCAGTCATATCTGATCAAATGCACAATATTATTCCTTAGCTTGGGTTGAACAAACCATTTTTGCTTGGTTAGAACAGCAGCTACACTAATTATGTCTATTTGTTTCTCTGTTACACGTGATTGACATCCAGTGGTAACTAAGATTTACACAAGCTTCAGTCTGGATCCAGAGGATCTGAGAAGAGATGATGCCAACCCTGAAACAACATACAGAACTACCAAATTTCGCTATAAGTTTGATTGCATCATATAATAATTGCTGTTAATAGTGTTCATCATCTGTTTGATTACGTCTTTAATTGATTTTTCTTTACATTTCTGCCATATGTACATTAACATGACAGTCACCACTGATAAGCTACCATTAAATATTGTAGAAACTTAATTTGCTGTAAAGTTGCTTTGCAACAATTTGTATCGTGAAAAGTGTTATACAAATAAACTTGAATTTTATTTTATTTTATTTTATTTTATGAGGAAGAATTGTGTGTGGATAAGTGGTTCTCTGGTCTTGGCGACCAAATCTGCACACTTTGTATGTCTCTCTTATGTAAAACACCTGACTCAGATCATCAGTTCATTAGGTGAGAGCTCTATGAACTGAACTAAGTATGTCAGATAAGAGAGACATACAAAATATGCAGAGTGGTGAGTCGCCACAACCGGAATTGAGAACCACTGGTGTAGATTTTTCAAAAATTCTTCTTTTGTGTTCAGTAGATGAAAGATGAATGTGTATGTGAATGTGAAAGTCATTCAAGTTTGGAACAACATAATGTTAAGTAAATAATAACAGAAATTATTTTTCTGTGAACTATTCCTATACCTTTACCTTAATTCTGTTTTTAAAGAAACTATTCACCCTAAATGATACAAAATGTGTTGATACTATCTCTTAAATCCTAATTATTTCTGATTTATTTCCCACTCTTGTGCATAGCATGCCATCACTACCATCATGCACCTTCCTTGTTTCCATACTGTCTCTCTCTCTCTCACTATCTATCCATTTATAATTCTGCTCTTACAATAGGCCTTTTCATATTGTCTGTAAGAATATGCTTTTTAACATCAAAATTGATTTCAATCATTAAGCTGAACCAAGAAGTAAGCCAAGAAATTATACTCTTTGTCCTCAAAATATACCGTAAAACACACACACATAGAGATAACGAGAAGTGATTTCACACTTTAGCCTCTCTACTAACTTCCCATGTGTGCGTCAGCTGAGCAGCTTCCCTCTTCTGATCTCTGCATAGATAGAGCGTCTGTCACTCAAAACACACATCTACCTAGCTATCTAAATGGGGATTTTCCATAAATGTATATTTTCATATACAGCTAGTTATAAAGAATACTCTAACAAAAAACTAAAAATATGGTTAAGTAGGCACACACATATACATGCAAATACACACAAGCACAAACATTGACATCCACTGATTTTATATCAAGTTAAAGGTATTTTCCACCACCTTACCTAACCTATACCTTTAAACATAATCCTCAAAGAAACCTGTGCAAATCACTAGATTTAAATGTAATCCATATAAAAGTCCATCTAATTGCTGATTTTATTACAATAAGCAAGATGAAAGAATATGGGAGACAACCACAATCCAACATGACAGTTTAACATAGACCAAGACATCAACAAACTAAACAAACTAAGAAAAGGGCTATGCATCTAAAGGGATAAACATTGAACTAAACAAGACATAGGTCAAATTAATCTGAAATCATGAAAACATGATTGGTAACCATGGATTCTCTGAAGCAAAAGAAAACGCAAATGCAACATGACAGTAAACATGATTTTTAAGCTTTGAGGTCCGACTCACTGGTCTGTGTTCAACAGGATTCACTATATTATTGAGAACATTTTTCAAAAGTGAGGACATTTTGGACCTCACAAGTATAGTCAAACCTGTACACACAACAACAACAAACACGCACACAACATGCACATTGTACATACATAGAACATCATCTTATGTGAGATTTTTTTTAGAATATCCATAGCGAAATTAAATATAATTTGAAAAATAATATTAAATGCTTATATTTTATTATCTTTTATTACTTGGGTGTTTTGTACATGGTTAAGTGGCTATTAAGATGGTTGCTGATTCTGGTTTTTAGGTGGTTACTTACTGGCCCTAGTCCAAAGAGCCCATCCATGTCTATCTGTTGCCATATGTAATGAGTGAAGTCCCTCTTTCAAAGGATGTTTGTAAGATATATGTCTCACAAATATGTGGGCTCTTTAAATGTATGTATGTGTGAGTAGCAGGGGCGGATTGGCCATCTGGCAATTCTGGCAAATGCCAGAGGGGCCGGACCATTTTGTTTAATATAGGCTGGTCAGATTTTTTCTAAATATATATAAATAAAATAGTTTTTATGAGCCAACAGCGCATAGGACAGGTTTTTATCGCTTGCACAATTTCTCTATGGTTATAATAATAATGTAAATAATAAATAAATGTTAAGCACTTGGCCCAGTCGGCAATGGCCGGCTGCCTGGTCCCGAGATGGGCCGACCGAACAGTTCAGTTAAAATCAAACACGTCATCAGAGAGATTGCAACACGAGCTAATTTTCAGTAAAAGCTAGATAATGGACCGTAAAAAAAGGAAAGGCAGTGCAGAAAAACTTTGAGAAAGGAAAAAAAAAAGGGCTTAAGTCCGAAGCTGCTAAATGCATAAAATTAACCGAACTCTTTTCAAAAGGTTTAAATTCGGCTCCTGCAGCGGAGGACAGTTAGTGCAGAAGAGGTAAGAAGAAAACAGAAAACACAGCTAGCACAAGTCATTTTCACACTACTTCTGCCAGTTAGCTCCTGTGTGTTTTTTTTTTTTTTGGACAGTAGCCTACATTGTATTAAACAGTTGTAAGCTTAGCGTAGAAACCCAGTATATTTTAAAATGTCATTGCTTAGTGATAACTGGTTAACTTAAGTGTTAACGAGCCTGATACTGAATTGAATGACTGCAATATCAGCAGATAAAGTGGGATTTAGGGTAAAAAACTGATGTAGGCTACTTGCAATATAGTCTAACACATCAAAAACCTATAGCCATAGTACTATAGACATTTGTAGTGAACTTTTCTTTGAATATGTAGATCAGTCATATATTAAAATAAAATATTGAGCACGCATACAGTACATAAGTTTACAGTACGCAATTAATCCTTAGTAAGGTGGAATGCAGAGTCAAGTGTCATGGAGGTAGGAAGACACAATGAGAGAGACACACCCTGATACAGATGCTGCCAGTTTCTTAATAATGTGGCTATAATTAACTATTAATTAATTAGTTTAAGGACTTAGGATAAAGAAAGTCTAGGTTACTTGTGTAACCCTTGTTCCCTGAAGGAGGGAACGGAGACATCACGTCGTGACCGACGAATTGGGATTTCGCTTCGATAGACCAATCTACTTCGAGTGTAAACTAAACAAGCCAATGCACATTGGCATGCAATTATTGCATCCAGCTGCCGCTGATCACAGCGTGAGTATAATAAGGCAGCAGGTGCAATGCATACCAGGTTTTCGCTGAGGAGCCGAGCCGGCGACCCGGCCGCTCAGCAGTGGTACAGCAACCGTGGCAATGGGACGTGACGTCTCCGTTCACTCCTTCAGGGAACGAGGGTTACATACGTAACCGTTGTGACCGACAAATTGGGATCCCTACCAAAGCGCCATGGTGATGCCCCTTCCAGTGCCCTGTGCGAGCCGCCTGCGCCATTTTTCAAAGCACTACCTTACTAAGTGAGACTGGATAACACTGGGAAAACGTACCCGCTCCACTTGGAACAGGGACGCTGCGGAACCCCCATCCTTCCCGAAGGAGGTTTCGGAAGCAAATACACATATAGCATCTGTTTAGGTGTATATGGAGAAATGGAGGTGATTGTAACCCTCTTGGAAAGGCAGAAATCTTCCGGAGAAACACAGGCTCTATGGCTATACCGTGGACTATACACATACGAGAACCTCTTAGGTCTCAATATGGAACCCAGCCTTCCACGGTTCCCGCGGATTCATCGTGAAGGCCTGGCGCCGGACGTTCCGGCATGTCTGGCTGCCGAGGGGATGGAGGAGCTCAAAAGGGTCTACTATATGGACTCTCTGGAGCAGTTTTAGCAAGTCGACACTAAACTGGGGCCTCTCAGTGCAAATACCGTTTGAGGTGAGAACACAGGAGGAGACCGGCTCCACACGAAGGCTATAAAACCTGGCGAATGTGTTAGGGGTCGCCCAGCCAGCAGCCCTACAAATATCTGTCAGCGAAGCGCCACAAGCCAGCGCCCATGAGGATGCAACACCTCTAATTGAGTGAGCTCGCAAAGATCGAGATGTAGCCAACTGGATAAGCCAGGGTGACTGGCAAATCCACAAATCCCCACAGTGTCGGCACCTCGAGAAGACCTTAGACGGACGCATATCCCCTCTGCCCCCGGGCCTCGAAAAAAGCTAAGAGAGCATCGCTGGGTCATGACGGTCCTGCAAAAGGCATTTGTATTGCCGCGCGGAGTACTAACACGTGGCACCATTAATACTCAGGACGGGGACAGAGAAAGCCAAAGGGACTGGGTCTGCCTCCTACAGGTGGCAGCGCTTGACAGGCTATTCACCACTTGGTCTTTGCCAGGGTGTAGTGGGAACCATTGGTGCACGTAGCCGGGCCGGGAGGCCTCAGATTAGCCCCTCGGGAGTTCAAAAGCCGACCCAAAACTATAGGACACGAAAAATTGACCCGAACCCCCTGGCTAAAAATGCGCATGGGGCAGGTCCCTTACCCTCTTGATGGAGGCCAGTGCAAAGCAGGAGCAGAGTTTTAAATTAAAGAAACTTTAGCTCAACTGAATGCAAAAGCTCGAATGGGCCCTGCTGTAGTGATTTTAGCACTAGAGACAGGTACCAAGAGGGTATAGAGGGGGGGCAAAAACGGGGTAGATTGTTCAACCTCCTGGCCCCTCTAAGGAAGCTGATGACGAGGTCATGCTTACCTACGGACTTTCCATTAACCGGGTCATGGTACGCAGCAATAGCACCAACCTGGACTTTGAGGGTGCAGGGAGACAGCTTCGTTCCAGCCCTTGCTGCAGAAAGGAAAGCACAAACACAATCGGGCATCTCCGGGGGTCTTCTCAACGAGAAGAACACCACTCAACAAACAGGCTCCACTTCAAAGCGTAGGCGTGTCTCGTAGACGGTGCTCTTGCCGAAATATTAGTGAAATAGTGTTCCTATCTCTGGGGTAGAGCGTCACGTAAAAAACACCGCCGCGTCCCGTCCAGGAGCCACACGTGGAGGTTTCAATGGTCTGGACGCGGGTGCCAAATGGTGCCCTGTCTCTGAGTCAGTAGGTCCTTCCTCAGAGGAATCAGCCAAGGAGAGACTGTCGCGAGGAGCACTAGCTCTGGGAACCAGGTCCGAGTGGGCCAATACCGTGCCACTAGCAAAACTTGCTCCTCGTCCTTCCGGATTTTTATTTGCACCCACACAGTGTCGTGCCAGAGAGGCCTCCCCACAGGGGGTGGGGAAACGCGTACTTGCGTAGGCCCTGCGGCCAGCTGTGTGCATCTGTGCCGAGTGTTCCCTCGGACAGGGAGAAGAACAACTGGCAGTGAGATGTTTCCGGAGAAGAACACAACGGGTGTCTTACCTGAGCCGGCTCCCAAACGGTCTACAGTCAGTGGACACGTTGAGGGATGGGTCGCCATTCCCCGGGGCGCAAAGGCTCGAGACAGCTCGCTCGGACTGTATGGTGAGAAGGCCCCGGAATGTGAAACAGCACGAAGTGAGCCTCAGAATCCTTCTGCTCCAAAGTGAGGAACCGGTGGCCATTAAGGCGGGCGAGTTGCGACATGCGAAGGCGGTGGAGAGCGCAAGACCCACACGATCGGTTGATGTATGCAATGGTCGCTGTGTTGTCCGTTCGTACCAGTACGTGCTTGCCTCGTAAGCGCCTTTTGAGACGGTTCCATACAGGACAGGAGCATGCTACCAACTTAGGCAAATGAGGGCCAAGCAGCTGCGGGGCCCGTCAAAACCCCTATGAGACTAGGCAAGCCCAGTTGTACGGGGCACCCACCGGTGGTGGATCAGGCATCCGTTTGGTAGACAAACGCATGCCTGGAGATGTGCTATGTGGGTACCCCTGCCCCAGGCGGAACGCAAGATCGGGCACCACGAGAAAAAGAAACCATAATCAGCCTTGATATGGGATCGGGAAGGCCGGGGTGGAGGTTTCCACACTCGAGCACCAACACCATTTTAGGCGGCGCCTGGGAAAGCATAGCTGTCATCTCTGGATCCGATTCAGGCTTTGCCACCGTCCCGGTGGGCGGCAGCGCGGCCGAATCTTCATCGGTCAGCTCTCCCTCCGATGCTGAGATCGGCATCTGGTCAGGGGGAGGTCCACTGGATACCACTGGTACGCTCTTTAAAGAGGGCCCAGCGCGTTCCGTGGGTCGCTCCACTGGATCGGAGGAGCAAGAGGAGTGATGGTCCCCCGAGGGTTGGTTCCCTAAGGGGTTTGCCATCACTGTAACCCTCAAACTGCCCGCGCTACTGCTGGAAGTGGTTCTCGTCTGTCTGCCAGAACAAGAGCCCAGATCGCCGGCCCGTTCTGCCAAGAGGCAACGGAGCTCCGCCCCTTTGAGGTAACGGAGCTTGGCCCGCAGCTCCGAGATGGTCATCTTCCCGCAATGAGAACATGACTCATCCACGAAGGCCACCTCAGCGTGCTTAATGCCCAGACACGTGAGGCAGCGATCGTGACCATCACCCGGCGCCAGGTAATGACCGCATCCAGAAACGCACGGGTGAAACGGCATCTTTAAAAAGACGATCTGTCGTCTTTACAAAGACGCACCCACTTATTGTACTCTTTTAGAGAAATTGGCTCTTTTAGGGAAATGCTCTTTTACGAGCTGAGAGTGAGACGCACAGGGGAAACGGCCGTTAGCAGCACGACAGGGGGTAGTGCAGCCTGAAGTACGCAACCCACTCGACACTGGAACGACCACCGCTGAAGCGCCGTCCCGCCAACACAGAAAGCTTCCGAGAGCATGCTGAACTCATAGTTCTCGAAATAAACATAGAGCAGAACGATGTTGTCGCTCGGCTCCGAAGCGAAAAGCTGGTATGCATTGCACCTGCTGCCTTATTATGCTCACACTGTGATCAGCGGCAGCTGGATGCAATAATCGCATGCCAATGTGCATTGGCTCGTTTAGTTACACTCGAAGTGGATTGGTCTCTCGAAGCGAGACCCCAATTTGTCGGGCGAAGACGAGGGACTCGTGTATAGTGGACCGGACTGAAAGGGAACCTGTGCTGTGTCACAACACACAGACGAGAGAGAACAGTGAGAGAGAGACGACATCACACACACACACAAGTGCACATGCAGCACATACTAGCAACACCTCAGCATACTTTAATTCACAAATAATTGTATATCGAAAAGGATTTACTGCTGCTACTATTTATAGTTTTTGCTATTTATTCTATTCCCTTTTTTGCTATTATTACTTGTTTGTACTCATGTGTATTCCAATGTTGAGAGCAATCAGTGAGAAAATATTTTGCTGTAATGTTTAAGTCCTATACTGTGTTCCTTAACTAGGATGTTGCTGGAATCAGTACAGCCGGAGACCCCTGGTCTTTCAACACCAGTGCTGTGAGGAAGGATGCTACAGTAGGCCTAGCAGAGACAGGGAGGAGTATGGTAGAGGTACGAAAAACCCAACAGACGGACAGTGACAACAAAGAACAACATACTGTAGAGAATGACAGCAACAGCAGACAAATGGCATAAACGAAGACAGCGCACAGACTCTACAACATCCTCAGATTCTTTTTCTTTTGTTTTTACTGTATGTGTAAATTTGTTATAAACATGTGCTCTTTAAAAAGTAATAATCATTGTTTGCCAATGTTTAAATATCTGTTACATATATGGTACTTATTTCACCATCTGTACACAAATGTAAGTAGTGAATGTGTGTGTGTGTGGGTGGGGCTGTGTCAGTGTGGTAATGTGGGCCGGTGTGGCTACAGTGCCAGGGCTGAATTTTTGTCCCAGTCTGCCCCTGGTGAGTAGGTAGTGCCTACACTTAATAGGAAGGTTTAAAAGTTCTGGCTCAGCACCATCCCAAATAGACCTTATCCCCACAGCCAGCCTTTATCAGATGGCCTTGTGGCCTTACAATAACACTGGCGCTATCAGTCGAGCACAGGCTTTATCTGGCATCCCTGCCCTATAACAACAATAAATACACTGACTCAGTTATGCGTCCAACCTCAGTCCAGCCTCATTCCAACAACAACAAATAGACTTATATTAAAAAAAAACAGAATGAATGGACCAACTGCACTTTAAATGTAACCATATTTGAAAACTTTTATTTCATGTATTTGAGTAGAATTACTTAAGGTCAAAGATGTATTGTCCCACTGTATCTAGCAATTCAGCCAAAGTGGGCCAGCAATTTCTAAAGACCTATATATAGGCTATATATGTGTGTGTGTGTGTGTGTGTGTGTGTGTGTGTGTTTACTTGAAAAAAATATTAAAAATAGTAAATTATGTTTATCTGAAAGTGTAACGATGCAAACAGGTTTCCTGTAAGGGTTAGGGGATAGAAAATATCGTTTGGTCAATATAAAAGTAATAGAAGTCTATGGAAAGTCCCCACAATTCACAGAGACAAACGTGTGTGTGTGCGTGTGTGTGTGTGGTGTGTGTGTGTGTGTGTGTGTGTGAGAGAGAGAGAGAGAGAGCGAGAGAGAGAGAGATTATTATTATTTATTGAGAGAGAGTTTATTTATTAATTATTGATCTGCCAACATCCGTTTGCACACATTGATCTATATCTGCTAAATACAATGTCCAAACTTATGACACACAGACAACAGGACATTGTTGACACACACCTTGTTATCCAATTCTGCCCATAGGGGCCGCCAAAACTGAAAACTAAATGAATCGCTGCAATAGTATGATCCATAAAGTTTAAAATTGGTATGCATCATCTTTGGTACCCATGCTGCTAACATGTTCTTCAGAAATTAGTCAGACATATCAACAAAAATGGCCAGTCAGCAGTCAATCAGTTTCAGTGTTTTCACAATTTCAACGATGGATAAGGGCTGCAATAATAATGTTTTCCACTAGAGTGAGCCACTAGATAAGAAATGCTTATGGGGATGACTATTTCTTGCTTTCCTTTTTGAAGTCGTTTGTTCTTTTTTGAAACTATCATATATTTTTCTACAATGTTTCATAACTTACATTATAACCTGGTATTCCAGACTATTACTTTGCAGTGGAATCACATATAGATAAAATATACAGCAGTTGTATAACTGGGGTGGAGTATATAGGCTTAGTGACATTTATTTTCAGGATAGCACAAAGTACGCAACCATTCACATTGTATGTTAATGCTGAGACCACACACACACACGCGCACGAACGCACGCACTCTTTTGCACTCTCATTTAAGTCTTGGAGTATAAAAATACCAGAGAGGTCTACTTTTTTGCATCTGTTCTTATTTTTAATAACAAAAATAAAATAAAAAAAATATTGCTATATTTTGCTTATTAATATAGTAATTAATATTAGGGCTGTACTCGACAAAGTATTTTTCTGGTCGACTATTAGTCATTCATTTTAAGCATTAGTCGACTAATCGCACGTTTATCAATACACCATTTCAATCATAATTATTAGCCTTTAATTGCCTAAGTAGCCTAATATGCCTCAAGCACACGAATAAAGCTTGCCACAGCGCACCGGCAGAAGTAATGGTTATGAATGTGTCAGTGAAAAACAGGAAGGAGACTGCATTAACATTTTTATAATTTTATAAACTAGTGCTTTCTTTGTTGTCATCATCTCCACAGTAGATAGCTGCGCCTGTATGCATGTTTCATACGGATTACATAATCTGATTAAAAAAAAATTAATTTGAATTGGTTAATTTGAAAGTAGACATTTCACTCTCTATAGATATATTTTTCATGTCTGTAAGGTAAAGAGATACACGGAGTTTCGCGCCCAAGTTTACAGAGAACAAGACGGCAGAAAACGCATCCTGTTTGCTTTCATTATTTCACAAAAACGCGATTTGTTTTTATGGTGAGTGCACCACTCAATAAACGAGTCTTTACAGATTTGAAAGATGTATTACTCTTATTTGTATGAGCAAAAATGACCAGTATTTTAAGAGCAAGTGAGCGCAGCGGCGCCTCCATCTGTCCTGAGCGCGCTACTGTTCACACTCCACACAGACCCTTGAATAGCGCACATTTCTCTTGGTTAACATTAGATTGAGCGGCCATGTAAAGTTGCTAATACTTACATATTTCTTAGGTAAGCCATATTTGAGGTCGATGAATGATAGGTGAGCGTTTGGATGTCCTGTCCGATGAACTGGATTACCACATAGACCAGCTGTTAACGATCTGTCCGTCACGAACTGCGTGACTTCGCCTGAGGAGTTTTTTTTTTTCTGCGACTAAGCGACTAAAAAAATTTTGGTCGACCAAGCCTGTTCTCGTCGACTAAAGGTTAGTGGACTGTTGGGGGCAGCCCTAATTAATATTAAGAAAGGAGGGTCATTCCACAAATTTGGTGCCAAAATTGGTGCCACTTCAAATAAAATAAGTTTAATCAACATGTTTTTAAATATCCATGGACTGAAGACACCTTAAAATGACAAGAAACTGTATTGTGCCATCTCAGGCTATGAAATTGTATTATTTTATGACTATTTTTCTACCTCGTGTTTTGGTATTTTTGTCAACCCTGTTACCGACACAAGTGTTACTAGATACTATAGTTTAATTAGAACTATGTGATAGTTTTCACATTTATGAGCAGCATTTTAGTCCCTCTTTTCACTGCGACTGTTTCAAAATTTGGATTTTTTTGTTTGTTTTTTTTGTCATTCAGATGACCAGTGACCACTTGTCAATTAAGAAAAAAGATCTATTCTTACAAGAGAGGCATTAAAAAAGGGCTTTGTCCAAAATAAAATATAGTTAAAGTTACAATGGAAAAACCTGAAAGGCTGTATCAAATATAATTTTGTAAAATTTGTATGAAATTATTAACAGGATTGACGTCATAATCACAGGACTGACCAGAGTAACCGGGATGACAGGACACACATTCTTCAGCACATTGCACATATTTGTTTACATAATACTGTATATTTTTACAATTTTGCCAAAATGCATTATATTGTTTTGCACTTACTTAGCATAGTTGTATGACAACAGTAAACATTTTAATGCAACACAGTAGAGCATCGTAAGGCATCTGTACATGCCTTACAATGCTATGCTAATGTTGCATTAAAAGTTGTCAGGTATTTTTGGGGCAAAACAACTGAGCACCTGTGACAGTGGAATTTGTAGTTGTAGATAATAGTCACAAATGTGTATAAGTAAATTTGAAGTCACAGACAAAATCTGCAAACTTTTTTTCTCTCCCACAAACACAACACAACGGTACACCTTCTTATTGCTGCAATAAGTATGGTGCAAAACACACCTGCATCAAAAATGTGAAGTCAGAGACGAATTTTGTACATCCGCAAATCAGATTGTGAATTCTTGCAATGGGTGTACGCTTGTTTTTTTTTCTTGGATGCTTTTTCTAGCACAAACACAAGTACATAACGACAACAGTGTGAATCTGCTTCTACGAGTCTCAAGCGCTGTTTTTCACTTGCAAATAACAGGTTTCGAGCACTCTCCCTTTTGCACCACATATCTATGTGAAATACATAGACATGACTGAAGAAATAGTGCGAGTAGGAATGTGACGCATCTGAATGTTTCAAATTTCACATCGCGATTCTATTGAAGATCGTTTGATCTGTGATTGTTACACAATGAAATAAACTACATAGTCAAATTCCTGAGACTGAGAGCTTGCTTGTGATATATGACTTGACTTTATTGTGAAAAATATATAAAATACACATTCTTCATAAAAATTATTCGCAATAGTTAGGCGGAAATTAGTGTGTGGGACGAATACATTTCTAAGCTTCATTTTACTGCTTTATGTATTATAAAACCAAAAGTTATAGACACTAAGCTTTCAAATGATACCATATATGGGCTGATACCATATAAGGAAGGCTTTGCAAATGAAGCATAAACGTGTTTTACTTGGTTTTGGACCCATATCCGGGTCCGCAGAGTTTTAGTGTATGTCTTTTTGTTTTGTTTTTTTTAGGTCTGTAGTCTATTGGTAATGTCATCTGCAACGGAGGTGTATTGGAGTCTTTTGTTGTGATTGCCATCATAGAGGTGGTAACAACAGGAGAATAAGCTACCATCAACTACTATATTAGCCGAATTAGCCTCAGGCTGCTGCTCTCCACTAACCTACAGAATGGGATGATGTTTTATGAAGGAGGAGGAATGGACTAGCAATATATTAATATAGGAAGTTTGGCTAACAAATGTTATTTTATTCTAAACTGTAAGTTCTGTTATTGAATTGTAGTTTTTTCTGACCATAAACTATAATAACAATAAAGCCCCGTGTATTTTCTGCATCAAAGTTTCTATTTTCTGTCATAAAGTGTATCTGAGTTGTTGATATCTATTTCCACTAGATGGTGCTTGTGTACTTCAGCACTTATTTACTTAAGATACTTCTGATTAGTTTAATTTGTATAATTTTATATTTTGGTTATTTTATAATGTTTATTGTGATTTCTATATTCAGTTGTTGTTTATTTGAGCAAGATTTAATTATTCTAAGATTTTTTGGTTATATTTTATTCCCATCGTACTTTTGTATGTCACTTCCTGTTTTGTTATTCGCATGAAGAGATGGAACGATGTAATCTTCGCAAACTTAAAAGGTGTTTCTCTCTATAATTATAAGCCATCTAATCAAGAAACTTCAAGATATAATCCCCACTCTTAGCTCACGAGCAGGCAAATGTGGTATGTGGATGTATTCTGTTTATTTTCAAGTTTAATGTGATATGTGTGTTTTACATGAAACTGAATGTGTGACTGATGTTATGTTGTATGTTTCGTGTTTTTACTCAGTTCTACGGTGTTGATGTTGATATTGCTGTCTATATCGATGAGTGCATTAAACATCTGTGAAAAAGGAACCTCAGCCTTGGCATTGTGACTAAGGGCGGCATACTCCGTTTCCACTGCAGGAACTTTACCCAGGAACTAGGGACTTTGGGCCGGTACTCGGTGTGTTTCCACCGCAGGAACCAGGATATAATAATGTTCTGGGTAAAAATTTGCCTATCATAAAGTCCCTGCTCACGAGGTAGTACTTTTTCAAAGGTCCGGAAATTTCGGGGGCGGGACTTGGGTGCTGAACATGCTGATTGGTTGAGTTCACGCATTATTGTATTTCAACCACCATATATTCGGATAATTTTCAAAATATTACAGTTATTGTGTCATGAAATGTAGTTTTAAAAGTATTTCAGGCGAGAATGTAGTTGTTTAAAACTCAAATATGCGGTTTATGCGCTCAGTGCTCATGTTTCCAGACGAGAGCAGCCTCAACTCGGCTAGTCCTTCTGACATTTGCCGCTGGCTCTGATGTCTCTGTAGTGGTTAAACATAAGATATAATTTGTTTTGGGTAAATCTAACAGGTAATCTTTGGTCTTTATTCTATTAATCTATTAATATGTTAAAATGAAAATAAAAAGAGGCAATACTGTTTGATATAATATTTAGTTTCATTGTAATGTAGGCTATATACATTCCCTGAACTACATTTCTGAGGCTATTAAAATGTTTAAATGAAAACGAAAGGAGGCAGTGGTGTTTGATATCATATTTCGTCTTATTGTAAATACAGTGAGGAAAATTGCAGTAGCCAAGGCGAGCTGACTGACGTTATCAAGTACGCTGCTGTTTGCAGAATTACCAGACTTGCGTCGTCCCGTCCGCGGGAGTTCACTTTCACACTACAGAGTCGAACTCGCAAAGTCCGAACTACTGAGGATGCAAGTCAGAAATTTGCGTACTTGGTACCTACGTCACCACACTATTTGCCTATACTTCACGGTACTTTAGACCGCGATGGAAACGCAGACAGCAACAGGTCTGGGGAAAAAAAGCTCCTGGGACAAATTGTTCCAAAGTGTCTTAAAAGGCTGTTGTGACTCTATCTGTTACATGAGATTTCTCCAAGCAAAAACACAGATGCTGACTATGAGGGGAGGAATCATCATATGGCCAGCTGTCCATTTTATTGAGATGCATAACTAGGTAAGCCAAAATACATTTGATTTTACATTACATATACATTTATACATTTGCCAGATGCTTTTATCCAAAGCAACTTGTGCTGCATAAGGTACACATTTTATTGAGTTAAGTTATCCAAACAGTATTTTCAAGTAGTATTTTTTTTTCTTTTACGTTCAGCATCTCCAGAATACTAATTGTCTGCACCTGCACCAGCTCATCAGAACAATGCATATAAGCAGTCACATTTCCCTTCACTGTTGTCCGGTCTCAACTTAGCGGACTCATTACCTGGATTACCCTACCGTCATTCGTCTTCTCTGTTCTCCGTCTTCACCTCAGTGCTACTGACTGCCATTCTTCTGTTTATGCCAAAGAGACAAAGACTGTTGATATCAAGCTAAGTTTATTCTACAATCTTTTTTCTACTGATTACCTGGTTACTCACCCGTCCTCTGCCACCTGCATAAATAAACCTCTTCACACTCTCCACAAGTAAACTGAAATAATGGTGAAATAACTCAGTGGAGTGAGTATTAGTTGTGTTTAGTAAGCAGCTGACAACGGAATTACCACCTCAACAGCCATGGGACTGCGTGATTGACCTGCTGCCTGGGGCTACACTACCTAAAGGCAAAATGTATCCTTTGTCCATCCTGGAACAGAAGGCCATGGAGGAAGACATCAAGTAGGCACTAAAGTCACGTATCTTGTCAGTGTCTGCACTTGCTTGGCCATTTGTTGTGGAAAAAATAAGGAAAGTGTGTCCAGCTGAATTAATTTAGTATTTTGTTAGACGGGTATAAAAAAAAGCGTAGTTTAGCGCGGCAGCCATCGCGTGACAAGACCTCCTCGTGGTAAGACCGAAGAGTGTAAAGACCATCGACTCTACCGTGCGACTCCACCGGGCAGGGACACCGGCAAAGAATAAGTATGGCTTTTTATTTCTCCTCTTTTCTATTACTTGTTTCACTTCTGTTTCAGTTTTTTTATAACCATTTCTTACTATGAGTAAGTTGTTGTTTTTTAGCATGTAAGTTTGGCAGTGTTATTTTTTAGTATTACTGATAAACTACTGTTGTTTGATTTGCATTATTTGTATTTGTTATTTATTTTAATTTTAGTTAAATTATGTCTGTGTAGGTCTTTTTATTAAGTTTTAGTTTTATTTCATTTGAGTTATTTTAATACTTCAAACTAAATGGAAATTAAATAATATATATATATAATTTATAAATGTGTATGTACATATATATGTATGTATGTATGTATGTGTGTATATATATATAATATATATATATATGTGTGTGTGTGGGTGTAACATACACATATGTAGTTGTTTTTTTTAGTGTTTGGCTTCGTGTTATGTTAGCATCCTTATTATACTCATACCTTTTGTTCTTTACCATTTTGAATTGTTTTTAGCTTTATTTTTGTTTTTCATTTAAATGTTAAGATTTTAAATTTTGTTGTATGCATTTGTAATTTTTATTTAATTTCTTTATTTTAAAATGTGTATAAGTAGTATTTATAAAGTTTAGCTTGTAAGTTTTGACTCTGTTTTGTTGTAGGTGCATCTCAATAAATAGAATGTCGTGGAAAAAACTCATTTCTTTCAGTAATTCAACTCAAATTGTGAAACTCGTGTATAAATAAAATTCATGCACACAGACTGAAGTAGTTTTAAGTCTTTGGTTTCATTACTTGTGATGATTTTGGCTCACATTTAAAAAAAAACCACCAATTCACTATTTCAACAAATTAGAATATGGTGACATGCCAATCAGCTAATCAACTCAAAACACCTGCAAAGGTTTCCTGAGCCTTCAAAATGGTCTCTCAGTTTGGTTCACTAGGCTACACAATCATGGGGAAGACTGCTGCTCTGACAGTTGTCCAGAAGACAATCATGGACACCATTCACAAGGAGGGTAAGCCACAAACATTCATTGCCAAAAAGCTGGCTGTTCACAGAGTGCTGTATCCAAGCATGTTAACAGAAAGTTGAGTGGAAAGGAAAAAGTGTGGAAGAAAAAGATAACCAACCGAGAGAACCACAGCCTCATGAGGATTGTCAAGCAAAATCGATTAAAAAATTTGAGCGAACTTCACAAGGAATGGACTGAGGCTGGGGTCAAGGCATCAAGAGCCACCACACACAGACGTGCCAAGGAATTTGGCTACAGTTGTCGTATTACTCTTGTTAAGCCACTCCTGAACCACAAACGTCAGAGGCGTCTTACCTGGGCTAAGGAGAAGTAGAACTGGACTGTTGCCCAGTGGTCCCATTTTTTTTCAGATGAGAGCAAGTTTTGTATTTTCATTTGGAAACCAAGGTCCTAGAGTCTTTAGGAAGGGTGGAGAAGCTCATAGCCCGAGTTGCTTGAAGTCTAGTGTTAAGTTTTCACAGTCTGTGATGATTGGGGGTGCAATGTCATCTGCTGGTGTTGGTACATTGTGTTTTTTGAAAACCAACGTCACTCCACCCGTTTACCAAGAAATTTTGGAGAACCTTGCTTTCTTCTGCTGACCAGCTTTTTAAAGATACTGATTTAATTTTCCAGCAGGACTTGGCACCTGCCCACAATGCCAAAAGCACCAAAAGGTGGTTAAATGACCATGGTGTTGGTGTGCTTGACTGGCCAGCAAACTCACCAGACCTGAACCCCAAAGAGAATATATGGGGTATTGTCAAGAGGAAAATGAGACACAAGAGACCAAAAAATGCAGATGAGAGCTGAAGGCCACTGTCAAAGAAAACTGGGCTTCCATACCACCTCAGCAGTGCCACAAACTGATCACGTCCATGCCACGCCGAATTGAGGCAGTAATTAAAGCAAAAGGAGCCCCTACCAAGTATTGAGTACATGTACAGTAAATGAACATACTTTCCAGAAGGCCAACAATTCACTAAAAATGTTTTTTTTATTGGTCTTATGAAGTATTCTAATTAGTTGAGATAGTGAATTGGTGGGTTTTTGTTAAATGTGAGCCAAATCATCACAATTAAAAGAACCAAAAACTTAAACTACTTTTCAGTCTGTGTGCACTGCATTTATTTAATACACAAGTTTCACAATTTGAGTTGAATTACTGAAATAAATGAACTTTTCCACGACATTCTAATTTATTGAAATGCACCTGTACTACAATTGATTGCTTCTGTTGTCCTCATTTGTAAGTCGCTTTGGATAAAAGCGTCTGCTAAATGATTAAATAATAAATATATTTGTATAAAAGCACTTATTTTATTGATTCACAATTTAGGTTGAATCATCAGGTGTAATAGCGTATGCATGGTGTATGGGTCTGCAGCGCCATCAATTTGAAAGAAACTTGAAGCTGTACAAGCTAAGGCATTAAAAATATGCAGTGGGGCAATGAGAACAATACCAATTAATGCACTTTTAATTGAAATGATGGAGACTACATGGAGATTACTAGTACCAGATAGCATGTCAGTCTTCACTACGGAGCTGGTAGCAATTCTTCTTCTCTTGGGTGGGTGGAGGGAAAAAGACCTGGGAGAAATGTTATATGTTCAGATTCCACTAATGCTCCACTAATGCTGCACAGTAATCACAGAGACAACTAAATCTAGCAGAGCTCAGAATATAGCAAAAGTTGAAGAGGGAGAAATTTCTGGTGCCTGGTGCATGCCTCAACAGTCTGTTTTTCCAGTTCCCCAAGCCTCTAACAGTGAACATGCTACAATGGATAGAGTGATGTTCCTTCTAGAGAAACTGCTTTCCACTCAAGAGAAGAGCAGAGGGAAAGCAAAGAGTCGACCATCAACATCTGCCGTCCCTAATGATTTCCCATGCAAGGTGTGTAACAAGCAAAGTCACACTACCCAATCGCACTGTTTTAGAGATGGCCTGTGTTTCAGTTGTCACAAACCTGGCCACAGGGGGTTTGAGTGTCCAGAAAGGAAACCAGGCACAGCAAGAAAACCTACTTCTTCTGGGCAAGTCACAATTTAAACTAAAATGCCCATACCAGGAGGGGTCAGTGTGGGCGAAGCAATAACTCCCCCAAAAGACACAGTCTTTGATCTTCCGCCCCTAGCAGAGAGGCCGACTAGCAGTTGTAATGTTGTGTATCAGAGAGTTGTCAGCAATGACAGTCTCTTCTATGCACCAATACTAGTGCAGGGTTCTGTTGAGCTTAAGGCTTTAATAGCTAGTGGGTCTATGGCCTGCACCTAAAGTGAAGTAGCCGAACACAAGTTAATCGATGAGGGGGTCCTACTAAGAGAATCAAGTAAACCCTCTAAGATAATACTTGTCGGGTGTGGGGGAAAGCAGACACCACCCAAATGCGAATATGAATTAAATGTTGAACTCTTCAAATGCAAAATTGCTGTGCCTGTGCTTATAGTACCTGGCCAAGTAGACGACATGATTGTAGGGTCAAATGCCATAAAGCATGTGATGCAACATCTGAAAAAAAACAGTGGTATTGGGACAACCTTTCTCAACCAGCGACAGATGAGAAGGGCTCTTGATGAACCTGTTAGCCAATGTAGATCGGTGGCAAGACAAGGAAATACCCAAAAGAGTGGGTACAGTGATTCTAAAACAGTGTATTACCTTGGCCCCACAACATGAGCATCTGGTATGGGGGAATTTGAAAGTGCAAATACACTTATCCATTGGCAGCACTATTGTTGTTGAACCCACAATGTCCAAGTCTGCACCAATAAATGTACTAGTTGCACATACAGTGTGTCCCTTATGGGGGGACAAATGGATTCCAATGAAGGAAGTAAATTTACTAGATCACCCTCTCATGCTTAGGTGGAATGCCAAAGTGGCACAGGTTTACCCTTGCCTAGCATTAGAAGATCTAGAATTAACTTGTGGTAAAGGAGTCGATGGCTGGGTCTGGACACTCAGGAAAGCTTCATGATTTGGGCCTAAATCAAATATATATCCAGTCATGTGATGTGTCCGAAGAATGGAAGGAAAAACTAGCCAACCTTGTTGTTAAATACGAATCAATTTTCTCCCGAGACAGATTTGACTGTGGTGAAGTGAAGGACGTTGTACACCAGATTAGACTGAAGGACGAGAAACTTTTCAGGTTACCATACAGAAGAGTTTCACCATCACAATATCAGAAGATTTGGGCCTAGATCAAATAGATATCCAGTCATGTGATGTGTCCGAAGAATGGAAGGAAAAACTGGCCAACCTTGTTGTTAAATACGAATCAATTTTCTCCCGAGACAGACTTGACTGTGGTGAAGTGAAGGACGTTGTACACCGGATTAGACTGAAGGACGAGAAACGTTTCAGGTTACCATACAGAAGAGTTTCACCATCACAATATCAGAAGCTTAAGCAGACGCTTGATGAAATGTAGGAGAAAGGAATTATTGGCAGGTCCAGCAGTGAGTGGGCTTCTCCACTTGTCTTGGTCTGGAAACCTTCAGGTGAACTGAGAATTTGTACTGATTTCAGATGTTTGAACAAGAGAACCAAAAAATATGCTTATCCCTTACCTCATCAGTCTGATGCTCTCGCTGCCTTAGGTGGCAATTGCACCTTACATCTGGGTTCTATAATATACCCATACATGAAGATGATCGCAAATATACAGCGTGTACTACACCTGTAGGGCTTTATGAGTACAACCGAATGGCCCAAGGATTATGTAATAGTCCAGCTACATTTGCTAGGATGATGCCCTCAATATTTGGCGATCAAAATTACATGTCACTCCTGTGTTATTTGGATGTCCTCTTGGATTTTGGCGATAGTGAACAAGAAGCAGTAGATCTCCTTGAGCTGGTATTTTCACGCTTGAGAGAACATAATCTGAAGCTAGCCCCAAAGGAGTGCTACTTCCTAAGGAACTCTGTCAAATTATTGGGCCATATAGTCACAGCAGAAGGCATTGCTGCTGATCCTGTGAAAGTTTCTGCAATTAATGAGATTATGGCAAATTATCTAATGGGAAAACGCCTTCCTACACCAAAGTCAAATCTTTTCTGGGTATTGCCAACTATTATTCACACTTTATTGAAAAGTTCTCACGTCTGGCAAAGCCATTATTCCAGTTAACAGCAGAACAAAGGGTTAAGCGCAGAGGTGCAAAGGTCAGTGCTAGGCCATACAGATGCCTCAAGCCAGAAGATTGGACATCAGATTGTGAAATGTCATTGGAAAAGCTTAAGAAGGCTATTAGCACCAGCATAATTCTGGCTCACCCTGACTTTAACAAGCCATTTATATTATTTACTGATGCATCAATGGACAGCTTTGGTGCGGTTCTGAGTCAGGTAGTTGATGGTGAGCTCAAACCAAGACCGGTTGCATCTGCAAGCAAATCCATGTCCTGCTCTCAAGCCAGGTACCCAGCACATCGGTTGGAATTCTTTGCCCTTAAATGGGCGGTGTGTGATAAGTTTGCTCATTGGTTAAAAGGAGCTCACTTTACAGTGCTAACCGACAATAACCCATTAACATGCATCCTGACCAAGCCCAAGCGTGACGCTTCCACCTTTCGACTTTGATCTTAAATATATTCCAGGATCACAGAACATCCTGCAGATCTCCTGAGTCGTGAGCTATTTACAAAAGGGTTTAGAATAACCGAACCAGGCTACAAAGCAAATCACATGAGCCTTGAATCTGTTCAGAATGCATTCAAGTTATCTGTCAATTCTCAAGAGCAACAGAATGTCGAGAATGAGTGTAGAGACAGATAAGAAGTGAAAATTGATGAGTTGTTATACAGTCCTGCATAGACTGGGATTCCAGCTTACCAGTGCGGACAGCCCAGTTGTCCCAATGCTCAAGCCATATGTTGTACAGTCAGTCCACTCTTCCGGCATTTACTGCTGCAGAAATAAGAAGAAAACAAAGAAAAGATGATTCAATTCAATTCAAGCTTATTTGTATAGCGCTTTTCACTATTCAAATCATTGCAAAGCAAATTTACAGAAAATTAAGTTTCCACAATATATTTAGTAGTAGCTTATCAGTCGTGATTGTCAGTTAATGTACATATGGCAGAAATAGCAGGAAAATATACCGGATAAAAATTTTTTTAACGGTTCAGCACCCGCCAATTTTTTTTCCACAGGCTCAGCACCCGCCTACTTCCACTCACTGCTACGAATTTACATCCCTTTCAGAAGTCTGAGATCCGCTAGTGAGCGACGCTCTGGTACCATCACGAGAGGCCTCAAAATCACTTTCAGACATTCTCGTTCACACTCCTGGCTGGTGGAACGATCTTCCCACCCCTATACGGAATGCTGAATCCCTGACAATTTTCAAGCGACAGCTGAAAACTCATCTCTTTCGAAGCTACTTGACTTCATCATAAAAAAAAAAAAAGTATCTCTCTCTTTATTTATTCCTTCTCTTTTTAGCTTGTACTTATTTGAACAATGTCTAAGAACTTGGTTTTACAACCACTTCTTGTGTCTGTTTGCCTCTTTAAGAAGAATCGCTTTATGTATCCCCCAATTGTAAGTCGCTTTGGATAAAAGCGTCTGCTAAATGACTAAATGTAAAATGTAAATGTAAAAATCAATTCAAGACGTAATCTAACAGATGATGAACACTATTAACAGCAAATATTATATGATGCAATCAACTTATAGCAAAATTTGGTAGATCTGTATGTTGTTTCAGGGTTTGCATCATCTCTTCTCAGGTGTTCTGTATCCAGACTGAAGCTTGTGTAAATCCCGTGGCAGAAACAGAGAAAACAAATAGAGACATAATTAGCATAGCTGCTGTTCCAACCAAGCAAACTTGATTTGTTTAACCCAAACTAAAGAAAAATAATGTGCATTTGATCAGATATAAATAGCAGTACAAGATTATGAGATGCATTAATTGAATGCTTGGCCAAAGAGATGTGTCTTTAATATAGATTTAAACAGAGAGAGTGTCTGAACCCCGAACTTTATCAGGAAGGCTATTCCAGAGTTTAGGAGCCAAATATGAAAAAGCTCTACCACCTTTAGTGGACTTTGATATCCTAGGAACTACCAAAAGTCCAGAATTTTGCAACCTTAAGGAGCGTGATGGATTCTAGCGTGGTAGAAAACTAGTTAGGTACGCAGGAGCTAACCCAGTAAGGGCCTTATAGGTAAGTAATAATATTCTGATACGGAACTTAATAGGTAGCCAGTGCAGAGACTGTAATATTGGCATAATATGATCATATTTTCTTTACCTGTTAAGGACTCTAGCCGCTGCATTTTGGAATACCTCTAGCTTATTTATTGAAGATGCAGGACAACCACCTAGCAGGCCATTACAATAGTCCAGTCTAGAGGGCATTCTTGAATGCATGAACTAGCTTTTCTGCATCAGAAACAGATAACATGTTTCGTAGCTTGGCGATTTTTCTAAGATGGAAGAATGCTGTTTTTTTTAACATGGGAAATATGATTTTCAAAACACTAGTTGCTATCTAATATAACACCCAGATTTTGACTGTAGAGGAAGAAACCGTACATCCGTCTAGTTGCAAATTGTAATCAAAGAGATTCTGTGTACTGTTTTTTTGTTTATCCCTGAATTTAAATAGGAGAAAATAATTGGTCATCCAATCTTTTAAATTTTTAACAGACTCTTGGTCTGACGCAAGAAGCAAGTCATTGTCCCCCCCCTTTTGTAATTTTAACAAGTGCAGTTACTGTGCTATGGTGGGGCCTGAAACCTGACTGAAATTCTTCATAGAGATCATTTTTTTGCAGGAAGGAGCACAATTGAGCAGACACAACTTCTTCTAAAATTGTAGACATTAAAGGAAAATTTTAAATGGGTCTGTAATTTGCAAGTTCTTTAGGATCTAGTTGTGGTTTCTTAATAAGAGGCTTAATAACCACCAGCTTGAATGGTTTTGGGAAGTGACCTAAAGATAACAATGAGTTAATAATATTGAAAAGCTACAGGTAACAACTCTTTCAGTAAATTAGTGGTTTTCCCTTGGGGGGTACAGGAGCTAATAAACATGTGTTGGTTTAGATGCAGTGATACGTTATTTAGCTCTTCCTGTCCTATAGTTGTAAAGCACTGCAGTTTATCTTTGGGTGCGATGAATGAAGCTGAAGTATTAGACGCTGTAGAATCTACATTTGCTATTGTATTTCTGATGTTATGCATTTTATCAGTGAATACATTCATAAAGTCATTACTATTAAACTGTGAGGGAATATTTAGATCGGGTGGCGTCTGGTTATTTGTTAATCTAGTCACTGTGCTAAATAAAAACCTTGGATTGTTTTGGTTATTTTCTATGAGTTTGCGGATATGCTCGGCCCTGGCAGCTTTTAGAGCCTGTCTATAGCTGGACATACTGTTTTTCCATGCAATTCTAAAAACTTCCAAGTTAGTTTTTCTCCATTTGCGCTCAAGATTACGAGTTTCTTTCTTGAGAGAATGGGTATTATTGAATGGCTGTTGTACCATGGCACAGTACGTTGTTCTCTAACCTTTTTCAATTGGATAAGGACAACAGCTTCTAATGTATTAGAGAAGATAGTGTCGATATTTCTAGTTATTTTGTCTATTTCATGTGTATTTATGGGTACAGAACGATGATGTGGTGGTGCGGGTGATCTACATCCTTGAGAGAAAATGACGACTGTCACTGAGAAAAAAGGTTCACGAGACAGCTCAGGTGCTCCGTATGTTGAAACATTGGGAAAAACTGGAGATCAGAGATGGAGTCCTTTATAGGATATTTAAGGAATAAGTTGGGAAGAGAAGGTATCAGCTTGTAGTGCCTAACTCTCTGAAGTTGACCGTCTTAAGGGGAACTCACGATGATGTGGGCCATCAGGGCAAGAGTAGAACCCTCCATATAGTTCGCCAGAAATTTTTCTGGAATGGAATGGATAATGAGGTGAGGAAGTATGTGACGCACTGCAAATGTTGTGTTCTTAGCAAGACACCAGAGCCAGATGCTAGGGCACCTTTGAAATCTATCAAAACTTGTGAACCACTAGAGCTGGTGTGCATTGATTTTTGGTCTGCTGAGGGGAGGAATGGTGACTGTGTGGATGTGCTCATTCTCACAGACCATTTTACCAAATTGGCACATGCGTTTCCTTGTCCTAATCAGATGGCAAAGGTGGTGGCCCAAAAACTCTGGAACCAGTTCTTCTGTGTGAATGGGTTTCCTCATAGGATCCACTCCGACCAAGGAGCGAATTTTGAGAGTAAACTTATATCTGAGCTGCTGGAAATATCAGGAGTAAAGAAATCTCACATCACCCCCTACCACCCTATGGGGAATGACCAAACAGAAAGGTTCAACAGAACTCTTGGCAACATGATTCACTCTCTCCCTGCTAGGCAAAAATGCACTGGCCCCAGATGATACAAAACAGATGATTCACTTTTGCTTACAACTGCACAATACATGTTTGGCAGGGTTCCATGACTGCCAGTAGACATCATGTTTGAGAGTGTACTGAGAAATAAGGAAGTGGTGGATTATAATGATTATGTCAATTCATTCCAGAGAAACCTAAAGGAAGCCATTAGGATTGCTTAAGACAGCACAACACAGGCTCAGAATAAGCAGGCTGAACAGTACAACAAACGAGTCAAAGGTGTAGCCTTGGAGATTGGAGACAAAGTTCTGTTGGCCAATCGTAGGGAGAGGGAAATTGGCTGATCTGTAGGATTCAACTGTTTATGTTGTCACATGGAAAAACCCTAATGTGCATGTTTACAAAGTTGAGGACCCTGTCACAAAGAAGAACAAAGTAGTTTATAGGAACTTCATACTGCCTGTACATTTCCTTCCGATTGGCCAGAGTGATACTGAATCTACTGTACTTTCAACCTTGTCGAATGACGAGTCAGATATGGAGGAGCCAGACCCTAAGGAAGCACCGAGGGATGTTGATGAAGACTATGATGACCAGAGAACTGCTGCTTGGGTGCTTCAAACTGAGGGTCCAGAGATTCAACCACAAGACGTGTCGAGAGCAAATATACAAAGAGGATCTAGGCAAAATTCTGTAGGCAGTCAGCATTCACCCACTGATTTTCTTGATGCGGATTTGGACGATGATGTTGGGAATCCAAGTAAGCAGTGGAGTGAGTGTATTCAGACAGAAGACACCCTGAGTAATACATCTGTGTCAGGCTGCACCCTAAGTGGTAGTAGTAGTTCTCTTGACTGCTTAAGACATTGCTTGAGTGTAGAAAGCTCTGTAAGTCTTGATGACAATGACACCGGTGAGAAAGACAACAGTGTAAAATTAAAGGGCATTACTGTGCATACACGGTCTGGTAGGATGGTGAAGCCAGTTAGGAGGTTGATAGAATCCTTGAGTAAGTTGATGACTGGACCTGGAAAAAAAAGAGACTCTTACTGCACAGCAAATTTCTGGAATTGAAAAATCAGGAGTTAGGCAAAAAAGAGTGAAAGAGTTAGATATCTGGAGTTTATTTTTTTAACTCTAACTACAGCATGTGTTATGGGATACTCCCTGGCTGTGTTTTATTTTGGAGTTCATTAATTGGTATTCAGGAGCGTGTTTTAACACCACATCTGGAGTTAAATATTGAGAAGTGCGCCACAACACGACCCTGGTTCTGTAGCACAATGGACTTGTACTTCATCGTGAGGTAGGTAAAAGAGTATTTATATATAAAAATATGTTCAAAATGTTAAATATTTTCTGACAGAAACACGTTTTGTTGTAGCTGTTACATTATACTGTGTACTAACGTCAATGATCGTGGCGAACTTGGTGGCGAACTTGGTGCTGAACGTAACTCGTATTTTCTCTGTTTTTCTGAGCATGTTTTGTGCAGGCTTTTTTTTTGTCGATGTGAAGGAGCTAACATTAGTTAACTGTTTTTCCATTCTCCGTGTTTCTGAAAATGAGTGATTTGCCGTCAAATGAAAGTGGTGACTCAGCTCAAGAAACATCCTATTCAGCTTCCATAAACTAATGCCGACGAGGTAATATCTTTTATCCAGTAATGCAGCCTTATGTCTGTCAGATAGCCTTATGTTTTACATACGTGGTTACTAAACTGCAGTGTCTACCCTGGCTATAGTTGAGCTATGAAAGTGTAGGCCTGCAATGTTTTGAATTGTAACAGCTGATAAATACGTTTTAGTCGTGACCCATGAGAGTGCGTGGTTTTCAGTGTAAACATTTTTTTTGCGTTCTCAGTCACACTAACATTAGCTGTTATCTTAAATTACATTTTTTCTCTTTAATGTCAGGTCACGATTTTAATAAAAGTGCAACGTGGAGGGAAGAAGTATGTAAAACTGGAAGATGTTTGTTTCTCAGATTTTCTCAGTACAGGTGAGTTATATGTTTAGTATTCAGTTAATAAAGAGTAAGTAGCAGTAATTTTGTAATTTCTTTTGTAAATAACATGTTGATGTTATTGTGTAGTCCAGCAGAAGTTTCTGATACTAAAGAATACAACATTGAAAGTCACAGATGACCATTGCATAGAGGTGGATGAGGATGTCTTTCCAGAACTTGCAACAACCTGTCACGCCCGGTTGCCTGCACCACTGTGAGGCTTTAGAGGGCGTTCCAGTTTTGTGTTCCTGCCTGTTCTGGTCATGGACTCCATTTCCCATCATGATTTGTTTTCATTAGTGTCTACCTGGTTCAGCTGTGTTCCATTTCCTGTTTGGTTCTGTGTTTGTGTATATTAAGCACTGGTCTGCTATTGTTGGTGTGAGTTGTTGATAAGTGTTACCTTCTTGTGATTCCATCATGTATTTTGGATGCTTATTTCTGTGGATTATCATTAAAGGATCTTGAACTGCATTTGGACCCGCTGCCTGTTGCCTACTTGTGTTCATTCCTACCAGAACAACTCACCACAACAAGGGATCCAGCAGTTTTTTTTATCATGCACCCACGTCAAGGTACTCGTTGTGACTCTTTAAAGAAACGTTGTTCCATTTATCAAAGGGGACGTAATATTGAGGCTTACGTGGAAGAGTTTTTTTTTCGTATTGCCACCTTGTACCTGGTGATGATGCATTGCTGAGGGACTGTTTTTGGAGTGGGCTTGACCTGGATCTCAGCCTCAACTTGCCTGATGAGGATCCAGGTTGGTCCCTGGCGAAATATATTGACTTTGTTTTATTGTTTTGTGGATCCGAGTTCACTGTGAGGCAAGTGGAAGAGGAAGTCTCCCCTAAATATTTTTTGCGGGGGGGCAGTAGGCCGTGGGCTCCAGTGACCTCTGAGTCCGGCAGACCAGGATTGCCACCATGCCACACACAAGTCCAGTGTTCGTCACCACTCCCATGCCACAGCCAGAGCCAATTCCCAAGATGGCTGCCATGTTCAAGTCCGAGTCAGCGCACAAGATATCCGCCATTTTACAGCCAGCGTCAACTCCCAATAAAGCCGCCAGGCCACAGCCGGAGCCACCACGTGTCCGAGCTGTTTCACCTGCCACCTCATCGGCCAGAGTTGCCGCTTCAACTGTCCAGTTTGCCTCACCAGTGCCTCCAGCCGTTATGAAAGCCACACCAAGTTCTTCAGCCACCATGGACGACACTCCAGAGTTTCTGGTCATCATGGACCCCAAACTAGAGTTCCCTGTCGTCAGGAGTGTTGTATTTGGAGATCATAAGGCTTTCTCTGGGCGATTGAGGCTGACTTCCAGTTTGGCGGACCCACCATTGAGGTACATCCTGAGTTGGCCCAACGCAAAATGTCGGCAAAATAGTCTCAATCGTTTGTGCTGTAAAAATTTTAGTTTGTGCTGCTTCGGTTTTTAAAATATTAGGCATTGAATTATAGGCGATGACGTCACTCAGCCCCCTCCACATGCTCCAAATTCACGAAAAATGTTCTCGTTTGTTTGTGCTTCGTTTGTGCAGGTAAAAGTTTTGTTTGTGCTGCTTCGGTTTTTAAAATATTAGACATTTAATTATATGCGATTGATGTCACCAGCCCCCCCCCACATGCTCCAAATTCACCCAAAAAATTTTGTTTGTGCCATAAAAATGTATTTGTGCTGCCTCAGTTTTTTTAGATATTAAAATAATATTTATAGTTCATTCTGAGGTCACCCAGCCCCCCAACATACTCCAAATTCACCCCAAATAGTCTTGTTTGTTTGTGCTTCGTTTGTGCAGGTAAAAGTTTTGTTTGTGCTGCTTCGGTTTTTAAAATATTACACACTGAATTATATGCGATGACGTCACCAGCCCCCCACATGCTCCAAATTCACGAAAATTTTTCTTGTTTGTTTGTGCCGTAAAAAATGTAGTTTGTGCTCCTTCGGCTTTTAAGATATTAAAATAATATTTAATGATCATCTTGAGGTCACTCAGCCCCCCACATACTCCAAATTTACCCCAAATAGTCTCGTTTGTTTGTGCTGGTTTGTGCAGGTAAAAGTTTTGTTTGTGCTGCTTCGGTTTTTAAATATTAGACATTGAATTATAGGCGATGACGTCACCAGCCCCCCCCATGCTCCAAAGTCACCCAAAATAATCTTCTTTTTTTGTGCAGGTTAAAAGTTTTGTTTGTGTGCTGCGGTTGTTTTTAGATATTAAAATCATATTTATGATCATTTTGATGTCAGCAGCCCCCCACATGATCCAAATGCTCCCCAATAGCTCGTTGGTTTGTGCTGGTTTTACCGGTATTTTGTTATTACATGTCTTTTTTAACCAATACAGTTGACGTAATGAAATTCAAACGGCAAACCAAATCAAAATGAAATGTCGCGTCACTTAATGTAGTAGCCATATTAGTTCAATTGACCAATTTAAACGAAAAAAAAAAAATACTTGGCCTATTTCATTGCTTACATTAAAAAAATAAAGACTTGGATAGACATAGGACTAGTTTGTTTCTGAGCACAAATAAACAGAAATAGCTACTGTTTCCAGAATAAGGTATAATAATCAGGGTATCTTCCGTCAAATCAATTTTTGTTTTAATATTGAAATCTGAAAAATGAGAAACGGGCACATATTTCATTTTTCAATTATTCAAACAAAACGAAAAATCAAGAATCCGGCTTAATTTTTCGTTTTTACATTCAGGGATAGAAAACGAATAAACAACTTGAATATTCGATCTCTACATGTGGGCGGGAATGAAACGCCCCTCTCTGCTAATTGGTCAACCAAACATTACAACATAATAATAGTCCTAAAAAAAAACGTAATAATAGTCCTCCGCTTCTATGGATTCTTAACGTGTTTATTTCTACTACATTTGATCTTTTTCAGCCAGATTAATGAATGGCTTGACAAAAACCATACTGAAGCAGAGCCTTTTGGCCCAGGCATGCCTGTTTTATTATTGTTATCCACCTATCAAAATCTGTGTGGAAAAGCTGCGCGACGCACTGCAGCATGGGGAGAATGTATTGACCACTATCAATTTATGTGAACATACAGTCATAACTTTTGTTTTAGACAATACGCTGTGTAAGGATAAAAGAAACTAGAATACTTTGATCTCCTGAGAGGCAAACAATGCACTGGCATCTTCAGGACACCCCACAGAGGGGTGGTGCGGGAAACGCCTCTCTCACATATGCATCTGTGCCTTTTCATCTCCTCCCTCCACTGGATTCACTCAAACTGGTCAAGAATATAATGTTCTAAATGAATGCAAATAAGATTTACAGTCATGTTTGGTTTCATTTGAATAGTTTCAGGGCAAGTGGTACAATGGTCTTAATCTTACTAAAAGATAATACAGATCCTAAGAGTTAAGAGAAACTTTGATCACCGTAGAGTTACCATGTCACCATGCAAATTACTGTTTGTTCCCATTGAGGTGTAGACCACCCAGGTCTGGCACCTGGCTCAATGCAAATTCCAATTGTTTGTACAGGCCTCCTTTGTATTTAAAGGATTGCAGCAAAAGGGTCAGGGCGATTCTGTAGCCAGAATGCCCGTAGTACAGAGTATCTCCACATACTCTGTACTACGTATTTTCTAAATACATCTAACATATTTAATCTCAGTTATGCATTTTACTCTTAGATTCGTCTTTGAGAGTTTGATGTCTTGTATTGATTTGATATCGTTGAATTGGCTGTGGAAATAATTGGCATAATACATGACTGATAATAAATTGTTACATTTGAATTATTCTGACTTACTCTGAAGTTATTTTCTCAAATAGATTAAGTGAAGGCTTATGTTTCCGCAAATCTGCGTCCAGGGTTAAGTGCACATTAGATCTCAGGAGATGAAGCATGGGGCGCATCAGGTGAGATTCTAAATTTCTGACTAACCACTTGACCTTAATTTAAGTTGTACTCAGTTACATTAACCATGCATATAATTTCAGCTTTAATTAAGTTGTACGTAGCTATATTAACTATCGGGGTCTAGACAAAGGGTCTAGCAGAACCGCTGATTAATACTTTGAGTGCTAATTAAGTTGTACGAAGCTATCAGCTGTCGGGGTCTAGACAAAGGTGTTCTAGAAGAACCGCTGACTATTGTTTGAGCATTACATGGGTAATTGCAGGGGGCTAAAAGTATTAGCCATAAACCTCTGAATAAAGATCAAACTGGCGAGTTTGTGATCGTGGAACCCACACATAGCGGCCACCGTGAGGCATCCTAAATAACATAGATTCCTAATGAACGAGAAAAAAAAAAATACAAAGTAAAGAGTTAATTATAATAATCGAATTAGCTACTCAGAGACCGACAAACAACCAATTTGCCTTTCAACCTAAATTAGAGGTCATATTAAAATGGAGTCAGATTTGAGTTAAACCTAAATTTAATAACTCTGCGCGCTGAAAAGACCGAACAAGCAAGAGACCTTCATCCGCCACTGGATACCTTCCTTGGACCAGGTGCACGGACCTTACAGCTGCATTTTAGAAAAAGGAGGAACTTAAATAATATTACAGATATGAAAATAAATGACTTTGTGTAATTTACCTTCACAGCACATCTATTATTTTTCTATTTTGAGTTTTATGCATAGAGCACTTTATACAAATTTAGGAAATCATATGTTGTTATCCCACCGGCATGGAACTATTTGTCAGAGTGCTTGTTTCAGTGATTGAATTTAGTGAAATGTGAATTTGAAGTCATGATTTGAAGGTGAACTCGTTTGAGTTATAAGAACACATCCAAACCCTGAAATAACACTTCGAACAATAAGCCAGTGTCAGCAGTATCAGAAATTAACTTTCACATAAGGGGCAACTGATTTTCATTTTTTTATTATTTATTTATTAATTTTTTTACCTTTTACCTTTTTTATGTCATTTTTAATTTTAAATTCTTACATTAAATAAATTAGAATAAAACTAATGGGGGGGGGGACAATAGGCTGGTACCAATTCAGTATCCATACCAAATCAGTATTCAATGATATAGAACCTGCGTCTGAAGATGATTTTAGATGCATTTACAGTTTAATGCTGATCAGACGACTGTACGTGAATTTACATAGCAATTGCAAATGTATAATGAAATGAGATTAATGTTTTATACAACATTTTTAAAAGAAATATGAATAAAATTAAATAATACTAGAATTATGAAAGTAATATCGCCACTAGTTGGCTGTAAGTCATTGTGTTAATAAAGAATCCTTTTATTCAATCAATTGGTTCAAAATGCTCAATTCATTCATTTAGGAATAAAATCAAGCGGCTGTCTATAATAATTGGTAATTGAATTGTCTATAATAATGGGTTTTTTTCAAAAACTGATGCATTTCGGAATTATAACCACTCTAGCGCCTACTGCGAGCTTCAGTAGGTACACCACGGTTCTGGGACTTGTTAGTTGGCAGAGAAAATAACAATTGTATATGCCATCAGTTAGCTGGCCAATACACAATATTAATTAAATAAACTCAGTTTATTTTCTAAAACTACCTGTGTTCACATAAATTAATAGTGGTCTGCGCTTGTCTACAATACATTCTCCCCGTGCTGCAGTGCATCGCGCAGCTTTGCCACACATATTTTAATGGGTGAATAACTATAATAAAACAGGCATGCCTAGGGCCAAAAGGCTCTGCTTCAGTAGGGTTTGTGTCAAGCCATTCATTAATCTGGCTGTTTGATGAAGAGATAAAATGTAGTAAAAATAAACATGTTAAGAATCAATAGAAACTGAGGACTATTATTAAGGTTTTTTTTAGGACTATTATTATGTTGCAATGTTTGGTTGACCAATTAGCAGAGAGGGGCATTTCATTCCCACCCACATGTAGAGATCGAATATTCAAATTGTTTATTCGTTTTCTATCCCTGAACGTAAAAACAAAAAATGAAGCCGGATTCTTGATTTTTCATTTTGTTTGAATAATTGAAAAACGAAATATGTGCCCGGTTTTCATTTTTCAGATTTCAATATTAAAACAAAAATTGATTGGACGGAAGATACCCTGATTGGATTCTTTTGCATCCATTCGTTTTGCCTTTTTTAACCATGACGAAAAAAATGAAAAAGGAAGGATTGTTGTATTTTTAAATGCCATCCTGAAAAACAAATTTGAAATTAGAACCGTACACAAAATCCTGCCCGAAAAAGTAAAATATTGATTTTATGACTTTTTGCACCTTTAATAAACAATTGAAATTTTTTTTATTTTAACAGGTTTTCTTTGGCCAAATTAGAAGTAGGCTAATGCTTCTCTTGCACATTCAGTTTAGAACTATATGTATCTGCGCTGCTTCATGATGGGGAGCTGGGTCAATTTTAATAGTAAATATAACCAAAACAGGGTATTATTATTATTTGTATATGAATAATAAAATCACTATATATGCGCATGTCAAGTATTTGTGGGAGTATTATAGTATTACTATATGATATGGAGGCGCCCACGCAATCTCTCCATTTTTTTTTTCCTGCAGAAAGAACTTAAAATAGGCTACTCCATCATTTTTGAATTTGCTTTATACTGTGGAGATGGTCATCAGCGTTGACTGACTAATCTGTTGAAAAAATCTTAAAAACGCGTGCGACGGAAAACGCAAATAGTCCAGCACAAACAAACCTATTTGGGGTCAATTTTGGAGCAGTGGGGGGCTGAGTGACCTCAGAAAATGAGCAATAAATATTATTTTAATATCTTAAAAACCGAAGCAGCACAAACTCATTTTTTACGGCACAAACGAAGCACAAACAAACAAGAAAATTTTTCGTGAATTTGGAGCATGTGGGGGGGGCTGAGTGACGTCATCGCCTATAATTCAGTGTCTAATATTTTAAAAACCGAAGCAGCACAAACAAAACTTTTACCTGCACAAACGATTGAGCCTGTTTTGGGTGAATTTGGAGCATGTGGGGGGCTGGTGACGTCATCGCCTATAATTCAGTGTCTAATATTTAAAAAACCGAAGCAGCACAAACGAAACTTTTACCTGCACAAACCAGCACAAACGAAGCACAAACAAGACTATTTGGGGTGAATTTGGAGCATGTTGGGGGGCTGAGTGACCTCAGAATGACCTATAAATATTATTTTAATATCTAAAAAACCAAAGCAGCACAAATGAAAATTTTTACAGCACAAACGATTGAGACTATTTTGCCGACGCCAAGCCAAGCCCAGTTCAAGTCTCTGGTTCTAAGTCTAGTCCAGTGAAAGAATTTGTTCAGGAACTTAATCTAGTCCAAATTTCTGGTGCTGAGCCAAATTCAGTCCAAGACTCCATTTCCGAACCAGGTCCGGTCGCTGAACCCAATCCAGACCCAGTTCCTCTCTGGCCGCCGATCCAGCCGGACCCACCTAAGCCACCATGTGCTCCACCCAGACCGCCATCTGTCTCATATGCGCCACCTTCTGGTCAAGCAGCTCCATCAGGTTTACTTTTGGCCTCAATCTGGTCTCTGCCCTCTGTTCTGCGGAATCATCTGTGGTCTTCACCCTCTGTTTCTCCTCTGCCTCCCGTACCTCTCCACGGTCCTGGCCCTCCTTCTCTCCCCCTGTGTCCGCCTCTGTACCACCACCCTCGTGGACTTTGACAGTGTAGGGCATCTGGAATCCGCCCTTAGAGGGTGGGCTACTGTATGTCACGCCCGGTTGCCTGCACCACTGTGAGGCTTTAAAGGGCATTCCTGTTTTGTGTTCCTGCCTGTTCTAGTCATGGACTCCATTTCCCATCATGATTTGTTTTTATTAGCGTCTACCTGGTTCAGCTGTGTTCCATTTCCTGTTTGGTTCTGTGTTTGTGTATATTAAGCCCTGGTCTGCTATTGTTGGTGTGAGTTGTTAAGTGTTACCTCCTTGTGGTTCCATGTATTTTGGATGCTTATTTCTGTGGATTATCATTAAAGGATCTTGAACTGCATTTGGACCCGCTGCCTGTTGCTTACTTGTGTTAATTCGTAACACAACCAAAGAAATGTGTTTTATCATCCACACTGATGATGGTAGGACATTTAAGAATATTTTATTTGTTTTATAGATATTTTGAGAGTTTGTATCTTGACTCGGAGACAAAATGTATGTATTTCAGAACTTCTGTTTGCTGAAACATCCAAGAACTCTGACTTCTCAGACCTGACAAAGTTTGGTGCCTCCTCAAATCAGACAGATGTTGTTACTCTCACTACTTGTGGTAAGCAGAGTTAAATGTAATATGATAATTTTGTCTGACCCTGGGAATATCCACCTTGGAACATATGATAGTTTTGCTGATGCAGCTCTTGGATTAAATTTAAATTTGATGATATTCAGAGCAACAAAGGCTTTCTTGAGTGGTGTATAAAGACTGTGTAATGTAAATTCCACTACAGATTCTCCCCGACCCGCAGTGATCAGCTGATGTACTACAAATGTTTCCTCATTTCTTGGATGTCAAAGGACTTGTAAGTATTAAATGAGAATGTGACATTTTATAAAAAAAAAATATTATGTTACATTAGATGTCTGAATGGTTGTCTTTCCTTTTTTTAATTAGATTGTGCAAGAGTTCTCACTGATGTTTGGAGCAGAGGCTGCTTCAAAGTTCCTGGAAAAATGGAACACCAGTTTTAAAGAAAGTCATCCAGGAGGTCAGGAACCTTAAAGAGCCTGCTCTCCTAAAACAGCATCTGAAAGCTGTACTGAATGATGATCCAGGTACAGTCATCAAAATGGTAATGTTGTTACTCAAGTCAATCAATCTTCTTTTTAAAAAGTTTTTATTGATTTCACAAAAGCATTTTTCCCAAAAATTCTGCGAAAAACACTTAATACAGTTATTTCTTAAAATTTTGTCAATTAATAAAGCTCATCAGTAAATTCATGCTTTGGGAATGCTGTTCATAACTATTTACATTTTAAAAAAAAACATTATGCGTGTAAGAACATAGTAAGAGTAACAGTTCCCTTGGCTTTGGGCATGCACAGTAAGTATGAAATTTAAAAATTGTTTGCTTTCCAGCACAACTATAGTAACTACCCCACTAATAGTTCGTAATTTTAATATATTATGATGCACAATACACAGGGGTAACTTAGAGATGCCATAAACGGACTAGTTTGAAATAACTACTGTTATTTTCTGACTCCAGAATGGGACAGTGACATGGCTTCTCTACTTGTCCTGCTGGATCTTCTTACTCCACAATCAGCTGGAAGAAAGCAGCCCAAGAAGATCAGTGTTGGAGGCAACATATCATCTGGTGAAATTGCATAAGGTTTAAGACCGCTCTATCCTATTCCAAATACTGTACATAATGCCTATGGTTAAACATTGTTTATAAAGGGACATTTGTGTTGTGTTTCAGTCATGCCAAAGTCTTGATGATCATCTCCTGACCACTAAAGGAAACCCTTAACCATATCTTCTTGCTTCAGGGTCTTCAAAAGCACAGGTTTCCACCTTTTACATAGTCTTGGACAGAAAAGTTTTGCCTTGTCAGTCATGTACATCCTTGGGTACTTTTGACTGAGCAAGTCCAATTTCATTTTCAGTGTGAATGATCATAATGCTCTGTCCAGCCTGTAAACATGTTTGCAGACAACTATGTACAAAATTGATATAGATACATCTGAAGAAACTACAAAAGTCAAAGAACTGAGAGCAAGGCTGTTGAACAAGCAGTAATTGTCTTATTCAACCAAAATGTTAAGTCGTTTCCTCTGCACTTCATACTTTGGTTCAGCTTTGCATTTGTTCAGGCACCTCAAACCAATTCATAGAATGTGTCCTGGTATCACAAGTTGTTCCTTGTTTCGTCATCTGATGTATAAGCGTCTTCCTCCGGTCACACAATTATACTGCACTACTTTTTTTTAAATATATATATACACCAAGCAAGCTTGATTTTATATAATGCGGCGATGTGTTGTTGGCGATGTTTTATACAAATTTACTAAACATTTCTAGTTGGCACTCTGTTAGCTGGCTGCATGTATTTAATGTAAATGTTTTGCTGTTAGATTTTACAGTATTTTATGACCGCAATTATTTTCGAAGTGTATCCATGCATGGAATTTCTAAACCTAATCTATGGATTTGCTCAAATGCAGTAAATCAAGAGTATGGCATTCAGTGTAGTCCTTTTCACATAAAACATTTGATTGTGTTAAATGTTAACTCTAAGAAGTGTTAAATTTAAATGTTTTTTTTTTTTTTAAGACTGAGTTCATATTATAATTACTCTCCGTAGGATTAGTATTTTTAACTCCAGAAAGAGTTCAGTTTTAACTCTGAAAAAGTGTTAAAAATTCAACTCCAAGAGCAGAGTTATTTTAACTCTGTGCTGGAGTCTATTTGATGGTCACGCATGTACACTCAGATTGAGCTGATTTTAACTACCAGGGAGTTTATTCCAAAGACCAGAATTTGCTGTGTGCTTTGATGCAGATGCTGTCCACATTTGTCCACATTCTGCTGAAACTGAATAACAGTACTAATAGGCTATTAATTATTTATTTAAATTATATGAATAGCATTTTATTTATTTTCCATTGCCACTGATCGTATTTTCTTAAAGGTATTTATTCTTACGTAAGGCATTGCCTATAGTTAGTGAGCTTGAGTGATGGTGCTAAAATAGAGAAACCTGAAGGCTGTAGTAGATCAACAGGGTAGATAATAGCAAGCGCAGCTCACACACTCTTAAAGCTGGGCTGCATGTGTAATGCTGTCCCTGGTTGGTGAGATTACAAGTGAGCAAAGATTAAGCAAATGAAGACTTAAGCAGTTGCCCAAAATAACGTCTAGTCTCCATCGTAGGGCTGCTCCGTGCAGCATATGACCGTGTTTAGGTGCGATAAATTGTTTAGGTACATTAACTTAATTCCTGCTCAAAATGAGGAACACAGTGAGTATTTTTCAAACTTTATGACTGTACATGGAGTTTGTAATTTAAAGTTGATTTTGAGGCTTGTAACGTGTTTGCTTAAATTGTCTGTAGTTGTCATCGAACAAATCTACTTTGTATTAAGCTATGCTTAGACCACACATGGACATTAGTTTTTAGAAAATAAATGAAAATAATTAAGCCATTCTGACTGTCAAAAAGATCAAATTAAGTGTTAATTGGGTTTAATCATTATATATAAATTATAATAACTATTGAAAATAATTAAAGAAAGGATTATTATATAATAGATTAAAAACAGTTGAGACAGTTTTCAATGTAAAGCTTGTGTTGCAAAAGATCTTCGTTAATATTAATATAGTGGTATTAAACTAAATTAAGTGGGCTGAATATAATTGACGTGGAGCAGTTCCAGTTGTGTTAAATCCAGGCCTGTTAAACAGTAAACAACATCTGCCATCAACGGTGATGTAGAGTCTGCAGCCGACTGCCTCTCCAATATTCAGACTAGTGGTCAATCAGTGTGTTTATAATAATCATTTCTAAAATTTAAAAGGCATTTTCCTCCAGCATAGAGAAAATAATAATTATTATTAAATAATAAACAATTAAATTATTAAATCGTAATGTTTAAGCTGATGTTTTTAGAAATGTTAATCATATTAAAAAAAGGAATGGGTTCACTTGAGTGTGTTTTTGGTCGAAAGCATGATTTTTGACACCTCAGTGATGTGCAGATTGATATGGTTTCTTAATATTTTGTGTTGGCCATAATCAGTGACATTATATCTGTTTGATAAACTGAGTTGTTTGAGTTATTTCACCCTCATCATGCCTGCCTTTCATGTACGATGCAGGTAAATTGTGATCATGAGTGAAGCTCCAGTAGTGCGGAAGGCTATTCCACAGGCTCAGTCTACCGCCAGTGGTCACACTCAGATGACATCACGGCCACTACACATCACTGAGCCAACTGCCTCCAAACGTGTGTGCTTTTATAAAAGTGGTGATTCTCAGTTCAGCGGTCTGCCTGTGGTTATCAACAGCCGCACCTTTAAAACCTTTGAGGCTCTCCTGGATAGCTTATCTAAGCGTGTGCCACTGCCATTTGGTGTGCGCACTATTACAACTCCTCATGGTCATACGGCGGTTCAGTCTCTTGATCAGTTACATCATGGTCACTCCTACATTTGCTCTGATCGTCGAACTGTCAAACCTATTGACTTGGAACGAGCACGCCGGAAACTGCCTCCCTGGTATCACGCTCATCCTGTTAGTGCCCGGTGCTTGGCTTGGTATACACATAGCTCTGCTCAACATGGAACCTGCAGCGCAAGACGGAATGAGCATGCCATCTTGTTGCACACACCAAAGCGGCTAGTACTGTTTCGTAACGGAGAGCCAGAAGTGAAGCACACCCTGATGCTGCAGAGAAGAACAACATACTCATTTGAAGCATTGTTAGATCGCATGTCAGAGGTTATGCACTTCCCGGTGCTCAGGTTACATTCACGTGACGGAAGAAGGGTAAGAATTTTGTCCCCAAATCACATTCATTTTCAATTACAATATTTTATTTTTAATTTAATTATTCTGCTTAAGCCTCTTAATTACATTTTATTTTAATTGAGTCCATTATTTCATAACGTGATAACACACACATACACCTTTTCTCCCTGTACTTTAGTCAAGTCAAGTCAGCTTTATTTATATAGGGCATGGATTGTGTCAAAACAGTTTTACAATCTTAAACAGAAAAATAATGTTTCAGTGATGCAAACATAATTCAATTCTGCTTTAAAGCAGCTCAAAAATAAGGACAATAGTAAACAGTAAACTGATTTGTTTTTCAGTTAAAGTCAGTTAATTGTTAATTATGTAAAGTTCATCAATTATGAAGTTCAATTAATTCAACTGTATACATTTTCGCTTTACCAAAATGTACAGGTTTATATACAACAGGATGAAACGCCAATCTACAAAGACACATTCTCACTTGTTTTGACATGCCAGCTTCACATCGAGCAAGAACCAAAACAATACCAAAAGAAAATGACCCATTACCATATTTTCAGAGTATTGTTTAGAGATTGGAGTTGTGACCATGTCAGTTGTGTCTCTGGTGTAAGCAAGCTGGCCCAGTGTTTGAGTGAGCATAAATAGCATTTACAGATTGAGGAAGACATGCTGCCCAGTGGCACTAAGCCTCTTTACTATTTCATCCTATTATACTGCACTGCAATCTGGGATAGGACATAGAGATGGGAATCAGAGACATGTCATTTAGACCACCAAACAAGCTTTATTAATAATGTTAACATGAACTGTTCTGTTAAGCATTATTAGGGGCCAAGCACCAAAGGTTAGATTAATTATCAAGTTGAATTAAAATTCAAGTGTATTATCCAAACTGTTCTCAAATAATATGCAAACCAATTTGGTGACGAGCACACCAAAGTAGATGTGATGCTATTATCTCGACATAGTCTCTGTATTCGCCTCTACATGTCTATATCTGTATTTTACAAACACATTGGGTTATCATTACAACACTCATTATGTGTTTTAGGCATCATTCCTTGAAGGCACTCAACTTTCTGGGGCAGTGCCATCTTGTGGTCAAAAATTATAATTACATTTACAAAAAAAATGTAATAGCTTTTGATTAATTTTGTCTATTGTAATGAAAATGGTCTTTATTGATTGCCTGGATAATGCTGAGGACATCAATATGAATTATGGAATCCTCCATTTTGATTTTCTTTGAAAGCCTACTTTGAAAACCAACTCGTTCGACTCAGATAATCTTCAGACCATGCCAGCAAAAAGGCATAGATTTCATGTTGATAGACAAAACCATTTGTATTCATTTATTCTTATAAACAATTAAATTAAGAGTATCATCATTATCAACCAATTTACTGGCATAATGCCAAAAATATTCTGAGGCTGTATCTCTTGTGGGAAAAAATATGGAAACATATATGGCAGTTTTATCACATATTTTGTGTACATGTGCCGTTGGTGATTGGAACCCAGTAGTCGACATTTGTGTCTCACCATGTTGAAATTTGGCAAACAGATAGAGAACAGTCGGAACATTTATGTTTATGCTAGTAACTTTGATTCCTTGTCTGATCCCCTCTGATTCCTTGGCTCAAGAAGATGATTCGATTGCACCATCCTTGGAAATCCTACTTTTTCAGTGGTCAGAAAATATGCAATTTTAACTTCTGAACATTTTGTCCAAAACTCTTTATATTCAATGCAGCATTCCAGGGTGAAGAGTTTTCCTGTGTTGGGCATTTTAGGCAAGAGTCATTTAAAATTTTGTTGTAAAATGATACATTTTACAAACACATTGGCTTATCATTCTGACACTTGGTACATGTCTTCAACACAATCCCTTAAAGGCACTCAAAATCTTGTGGGGCACAAATTATAATGAAATATCAAAAAATGTTCATATCTTTTCATTAATTTTCCCTATTGTAGTGAAACTGGTCTTGATAAATTCCTTGAGTCAGACTGAGAACAATGATACCAATTATTTGAACTCGTCCTAGACCATTGGCCTGTTTTTCACCAAATCTGATTGAGATCCTCTTCAGACAATGTCATAAAGAAGTTACGGATTTTGTGGTGATATACAAGTCATTAACGTTTAATAAAATTGATTGCATGATGATTGCCAAAATTATTTTAAGGCCATATCTCTTTAAGGCTTTGGAAAATTTACACCAAACTTTTTGTGTGCCATTGTCACAACGCCACTTACTGCTCAAGAGATATGAAAATTTGACATTTTTACTTACAGCTTATGAACAGTTTGACCAAACAAAATCTTGTGACTCTTTGGTTTCACATGTGGCATTGTAGTTTTCTTGTGTTGGCCATTTTGGGTGTCTACGATTTCCAGTGGCGTACCGTGGGGTTTCAGGCAGAGCCTTCAGTAAGCAACTGTAAATTACATGCACGCATCTTATACATCTCTGTTACAGCTAACGCAGCCATATGCATATAATGCGCATATTAAGCCGCACACAGGCTCTCAACAACAATAACAGCTGATCAACAATTTCAACAGTAGGCTAGATTAGGGTGGGTTGAATGCAGAGTAAATTTCCCTACAGGGATCAGTAAAAGTAATCTGCCAATACACGGGTCACTTGAAGATCACGTCACTGCTAAATGACAAGACCCTGCCCCAAAGCCGCAACAGTTCAACGCACCACGTACACCTCCATAACAATGTGCATGATACAATACTCGTCGAATAATAAAGCTCTCACGTGTCACTTGTAAATAAAGTCCATACGTGTGTCATTCCATGTCCCTTTACTCGTATTAAAAAGTAAACACTGCCAGCAAAATAACTTGTTGTGCTCGGTGCTAGCTGTTAGCCACTCATAGCACTCATAGTTGCAATCTTTAAAAAAGGCGCTCAGAACCTTTGTTAGCTAATTCAGTTTGGGTGTAGGTCTTCCTTTCTCAGTTATTCCTCTTTTGTCTGCAAAAGAGCGCCTTGAATTTTTCGTAGATCGGCAACAAGATCTGGTGTAAGGGCCGGCGACTGTGGCTGTTATTTTCTTTTCATTGAATCTCACTTTCATACCTTGGGAATTCCCGACTAAATGCTGGGAAAGCACTGGGCACGTCGCTAGACCCAGAGGGCGTGCTGTTATTGAACGTCAAAATTTGATTGGCTGATGATTCTGCCACTAAGTTCTAAATTTTACCCACGCACATGACAGCTGTTTCTGAATAGCTAAAGAACATATTATTTCACTGTATTATGCCACTGTCTTCACAATGTCTAGAGTCATAAAATTGTTATTTTTTAGTCATCAGCTATGTTTTTGTCCTGTTGTTTTATGTTCAAAACTTTTTTTATGCAGGCTACTCTAGTCACTTTTCATAGCGGTCAATATTAAGCTAAACAAGCCTGCATTGACAACGAGAATTAGAAGGAAATAAATACATATTCGGGTGGTGTAATATTATAATAAAATGCCATTAATCACATATTAAGACAACCCATGTTATTTAAATTACTAAAATACCCTAAATAGACAATAATGAGCAATAATAATTAACAACATTGCATAGGATGATGCGATGACAAATTCAAATGCACAGCTTCACCTAATTAATTATTCATTTGTTTAGTTATATCATTTATAATTTGAATTATACAAGAAGAACACCAAAAATTCGGGTATAAAATAAAAAAGGTTTATTCATCAGATCCGATTGGTTTCGTCAGGAAACAGGCAGACTAGAAACTAATAGAACACAGAATCGAACAATCAACGATAGAAAATGGCAAAACAAAAAGAACTAATATCCAAATTTGAACAATTATGAGTAAAATAGGAATAAAAGTACAAATATGAGATATGCTCGCTCAGATGCTGAGCGACAGGACGCTTACTATCTCCACACCATCAGGACTCTCTCGCTCATGGCACTTGAGGGCTTATTTATACCTCTTCAGCATTCATAAATTGCCTTATTTTACTCATTTTGTCTTTATTTATGAAAATGATAACCACTAATTCAGTGAGTGAAATGTGGTGACTAGCAAGTACTGATGTTAACATAAGCAGCACGAAAAGGGGGACAGTGCGAACATACAGCATCTACAGCAGGGTACATTTGAGAACCCGGATAATATAGGTATAAAGCAGTTTTTTTATTGGTTATCTAAAACAGTTTTAAACAACAGGGGTGTAAAGCACACAAATTTTAGGAAAAGTCAGTGGAATGGGAGACTTGAAGTTTATAAAAATATTATGTACGTTTTAAAAAACAGCCACGGGTAAATTTACCGTGGCGGGTCTAGTGTTAAAAATGCAATGTATGATTGCGCCTAAACTTGATCAAGTTGTAAGGGTCTGCATTAACACATCATAAAGGTGCAGTATGAGATCTTGGAAAATGCTAACTTTAGCCTGTTAGCACTGAGAGCGGATGTCCCACCCTCCCTGCAATCGCTGTCCAAAGCCACGCCCTCTAAACGATATTACGCTCATCAGACCAGGAATACCGAGAACATTCGCAATAGGCTACATCAGCGGTTCCAATCCAAGACTCGTCCGCAGAGTGAAGTAAACTTCAACAGATTTCCACTGCTCAGGTTGTAGGGAGCAATGAACACTGTGTAGGAATCATATCGATCGGAACACAGTTTCATGCACGTAGCTCACTTCTAATGAGATGGTTATCTGAATCGGGTGTGTTAAATAAGTGAGATATGCAAAATATGCAGATGGGGAGGCGCGAGGACTGGAATTGGGAACCGCTGGGCTACATCATGTGTCATTCACCTGTGAGAAAACTTTAAAAGTACTACAATACCAGGAAGGAAGATCGGGTTGTTGATGTTTGCCTGCCATTCTCGCTCTGTTTGCACAGCGTGCGTGAACGCGCTGATGACAAATCCTGTCTGCGCGAACCCGGTGCGCAGAGCGTATGTGATCATCGGACCGAGCGTTTTGATTGGACGAATATTTCTTGGTCCTACGCCTTCCACAGAACATAGAAATACACATAAATACATTTAGACCACTTAACTTAATGATTGCTACCGGGATGTGAAGAGACTTTCAACCAGCATAACAAAATAGTTTTCTGAAGACAATCACCTATTGCACTTTTAAGGCCAATATTTCATTATAATCATAGTGCCACCTGCTGCCAACAGGAAATTACTTGTTTTACACTAAATTAAACATGCAATGTCCAGTCTGCCCCTAACTTCACATGTTTAGTAAGAGTCCTGGCCTGAAAACATTTACAATATTCAGTTATAATTTATAGCGCCACCTGTTGGCAACAGGAAATGTCATGTTTTACACTAACTCAAACATACCATGTTCATTCTGCACCAAATTTCACAGAGTTGAGAAAAGCCTAGTCGAAGACATTACATGCCTAACACAGTCACAGTCATAGCCACCGCTTGACATAACATACTATATTTGCACTTTTAATTCATATGCCACGTAGCTGTTTTCCTAAAGCCACAGGGTGGCGCTGAGCCCGGGTGCGAGGGGCCTTTCATCGCTGTTTGCAGCTTACGCTATATTGCAAGTGATGTATTATGGTTGGTATAAGAGCTGTACATAATATATATAGATTATAGATATATATATATATATATTAAATATATATATATATATTATGTATAATAATAATATATATTGTAGTGTGTGGGTGGGGTGTGTGACGTGGACACAAGACCATGATCTAAGTGTAAATTTGTCGAAATGAGATTGATTAATCAATAAATATAAAGGAAGCTTTTCCATGATGGGTTGAGAATAAATAAGCTTTCCATTGATGTATGGTTTGTTAGGGACAATATTTGGCCGAGATACAACATCTGGAAAATCTGGAATCTGAGGGTGCAAAAAAAAAAAAAATTGAGAGAAATCGCCTTAAAGTTGTTACAATGAATCCTTAGCATATGCAGTCTATGACAAAGTTTTGATGGAAGAAAAATTTACGTCTTTTGATATATTTTCGGTAGGAATTTGCAAGATATCTCATGGAGATGATCTTATTAATACTAATGATTAACTGACTCCTAATGATTTTTGGCATAAAAGAAAAATCTATAATTTGACCCATACAATGTATTTTTTACTATTGCTACAAATATACCCCAGCAACTTAAGACTGGTCGGTGCTTTTGTGGTCCAGGGTCACACGCCACACACACACACACACACACACCACACACATTATATATATAGGCTTGCGAAAGTTCATTTGTATATATTTGTTATGTTAACGCCTTATGTTAATGCTCAATGGACTTTTTCCCACATCATTCTACACTCCATACACTATAATGACAAAGCAAATAACAGGTTTTTACATCTTTGCAAATGTATTAAAAATAAAAAACTTAAATGATTCCATTGCATAAGTATCTGGGACGGTTGAAGTTTAGCTCAGGAGCATTTATATTGCTTGTAGATGTTACTACACTTTGAGTGAAGTTAACCTGTGGCAAATTAAATTGAATGGATATGATCTGGAAAGGCACACACACATCTTAATAAAAGGTCTAACAGCTGAAAATGCATATCAGAGCAAAAACCAAGCCCTGAGGTCAAAAGAACTGCCTGTAGAGCTCAGAAACAGGTTTGCGTCAAGCCACACATCTGGAGAAGAGTTCATAAAAAAATGTTGCTTCATTGAAGGTTCACAGAATCATTTAGCCTTCTTTATCCATAATGGAAGACATTTGAAACAACTAAAACTCTTCCTAGAGCTGGCCTCCTGGCCAAACCGAGCAACTGATGGAGAAGGGCTTTGTCTAGTCTGGTGACCACGTGTTATGGTCTCGACTAGGAGACCCATGATCATAGTGCACATGGGAGAAAGAAACCTAACAGTCGGACAAACATCACTGCAAAACTCCACCGATCTGGGCTTTATGGTGTTGTGGCAAGAATCAATCCTTTCTTCAGTGAAGACACATGAAAACCAACTTGGAATTTGCAAAAAAAGCACCTAAAGGACCCTTAGACTGTGAGAAACAATATTCTCTGGTTTGATGAACCTCAATTCCAAGCATAATGTTTGAAGGAAACCAGCTCTGCTCATCACCTGCAGAGTACCATCCCAAAAGTAAAGTGAGGTGGTAGCAGCCTCATGCTGTGGGGCTGTTTTTCACCGGCAGGGACCGAGGGACTCGTCAGAATAGAAGATAAGCTCAATGCACCAAAAATATAGAGATAGCCTTAATGAAAAACCAGTCCAGAGCATTCAGAACCTCAAACCGGGCAGAAGGTTCACCTTCCTACAGGACAATGACCCTAAGCACCACAAGGAGGGAGCTTATCGAACAACTCGGAATGCCTTGCGGGCCTAGCCACACATGGCCTTAACCCAATCAAAATTTTGGAGTAACCTGAAAATGTTCCTCGTGGCCCCCACAACCTGACAGAGCCTGAGAGTGAAGAAGCGAAGGAGAAGAATGGGCAAGATTATGCCGCGAAAGCGACGGATGGCAAAGCTTGTCGCTGTCATAACCAAAAGGAGACTGAGGCTTAAGGTGTTCAGCTACGGAATGAGTTATTACTAGTGAATTATAGTAGGAATACTTAGCAATGTACTTATTTCAGTTTTTTATTTTAAATAAATTTACGAAGTTGTGACAATTCAGTTTTTGCTTTGCCATTATGGTGTATGGAGTGTAGATTAATGTGGGGAAAAATAATTTAAAGCAGTTTAACATAAGGCTGCAACATAAAACTTGAAATAAATGAAGGGGTATGAATACTTCGCAAGGCACTGTATATATCTATCAAATAGAGAACAGAAAAATTAATAAGTGACAAATACAAAAGGAACTTAGTTGACAACATTGAGTGAAACACTGAGTGTGCAACGAAGATGCAAGAAGAGAGAGACAAGAGGAAAAGAAGTACAAATTTGACAAAGTGCCCAGTTAAATTCACGATTCTTGTATGAAACACAATGAAGGTATTGAAGATTGTTCAGACCGTTTTCGACAAGTACAATAGAAAGGTCAGGTTGCGGTCATACAACAATATTGACTGACTGAACCTTATTTAAAGGGAGAACTTGCCAGGATTGGGAAACAAGAGTAGCCTAGCATATGGACTCCTAGGAAGCTTAAAAAATGACCTTACGATATTTAGGACATAGCATGACAGCAAATGAATAATCATAGAACAATTGATAATTGAAAATGCGGACAATTGCCATTTAATCTAGGATCCTACTGGGGCACTACGGTGCATGCCATAATGTATCCCTGCTTTGTTGAATAGATAGTTTGTTGATACACTATAAAGATGTTTTCACATTTTCATAGGTGGATGGGCTTCCTGCATTGATATTATGCTCTGGGGTATTGGTGGCTGCTGGCCGGGAGCCTTTCAAAAAAATAAACTATGATATTCAGAAGTCATCTCCACCAATGTGGCTGCCAGTTAAAAGACTGGGACGGCGACATCCAATAGCCAGTAAGTTTATTCATTTTACTTTTATTCTAGTACTGAGCTCAACTACTATAATAATGAGGACAAAGTAATATAAATTCAATAATCGTTTGCAAATGTAAGACTGTTAAAAATTCTTGATAGATTCCTATTAAAAGGCTGTATAAATTACCACTACATTGGCAGGAAATTATATGAGACATCTTTAAAGAAAGATGCTGGACCTTATATATACGATACTACAGGTTGACCTAATCCTTCAAATGGATGTAGGGGTGGTCAGCAGCGAGTCCTCTCATCTGCGTTAGCGTGTAGCCTTAGTTTTCTCATGCAATGCTTTAGTGCTGTAAGACGTGATACTGACCCCCCGACGACCTGGTCTGGGGTTCTTAAGAACATTCTGACATCTCATCACCACACTGTGAAATCCTATCTTATCTACATATCACCAACATTCTAAAGGAAAAAATAAGTCCAGCAGCACCAAATCCGTCCTTCTCCCCATCCTTGAAACACGTACTTTTGTGAATCAACAATGCATCAAAAAGGTATGGGACAGGAAGTGATGTCTGATTTGTCCAGAACCCAAAGGCATTGTGGAGTATGCGCGCGGGTCAGACATCATGACGATCAGTGCTGAAAAGAATCATTACCAGTCGGGAGGTGAGAAAGAAGGATGACACACAATGCCTATCTGATGATGACAATGAGAAAGCATTTCAGAGTCGAATCAAGATGGAGCGGTATGACAGTAGAAAATGAAGGATAACGCGAACTATAAAGAAGAGGAAACCAATGCATGGAGCAACAACAGTCAGGGCGTTCCAGGGTACAATCAATTAAAGCAGCCAACAAGATTCCTGTCCTGACTGGATGCTAATTTCAGCCGGACAAGCGTACCCCTCAAAATGAACTCTTACTATAGAGGCAACGCGAGAGTGAGCCCATAAGACAGCAACACTTTCTTCCATGAGGAATGGCATGTAAGGTTAAATGAACGACGGATAGGTGGAGGGCGCAAGCAGTGGAGTTAGCGCGACTACCCTCACCACTTTCACACTTCCAGGGGTTGCACAAGGTACACAACAAACTGAATACACGAGAGCATCAAGCAGAGGATTATCAGAATTTTTGTCATAAGAAACCATGCAATACTCTGGACATGGGAAGAGGATGGACAGGGAGCGTGAAGGCCAGGGAATCTTGTATGGTACAGCATTTGTGACCCCCTGTACCCGAGAAAGCATCGATGTGACCTTGGCCTCGTGACATTCACACAATGGACAAGCTACAATTGAGCAATAGCAGAGGTCCAGAGATATCCATCCAGTTTCAGGACAATCAACATGTAGTGCGACACCCTTACCGATAGTGAAAGCAGGACTGTCAAGAGAACTTCTCAGGCAAAACGCAACATCATTTGCAATTCTTTGGCAGTTCACCCCATGAATATGTAGCATCTTCTGACACCACTTTTACAGCATCCTCAGATAAAATCTTCATTCCTTTAATGAAGATATGAAAAGCATGAGGATTTGGACGCCACAAACTGTCAGCCGTGAGGCAAAACGGGTATACCTCTCCCCAATTTCTAAACCTTGTACTTCCACTGACAGACGAACCAAACACCAACTTCAAATAGGTGAGATAGGAGAAGAAGAAGTATTGGGAGAACAGTGTTGAGGGATACGTACAACCACAAAGAGGAAGGCAGTTAGAGTAGTAGTAAAGAAGAATCACTTGTTTAAGTCTGCTATTCCAAAAAGAAAACAAATGGCTAATAAAGCTGACATTCTGAAAGAAATAAAGCAAAAAAGACTTGATATATCAAACCAAAAAGGAGCCATGAAACTAAACAAGAATTACACAACAAAAGCTGCTCAAAAACTACTGAAAAGGAGAAATAATAATGGAAATGGTAATGTGCCTCTAAAACCCCAAACAGAGCAGTTAGAGTGTGTTCAACTGAAAACAGATGACCTACGCTCTTTTTTAGTTGAAAAAGATCAAAACAACATCCAAGTACAAGCTGGTAGTTACACTTTGCCAAAGACAAAAATGCAAAAAGCATCACTCATCAAAGGCACGTTGAGACAGCAAACATCAGAATATGTTGAACTCTGGCTACAGAGAAGTACAAAGGTAAAACCGCCGGACGCGACCTGACGAAGAAGCCAGCCCTCTTTGAAGGTACTTGAGATGTACCAACAAAAATAACAGTGGTTAGAGAGGCATTCTGCTGTCCATTATCAATGGGCGTGTAATACAATACAACCATCAACAAATGAAGCTTTTGAAGAGAACGAGATTTGTGTATATCCCACAAGACAAAAAACCCGAGCAGCAGCTAAACGCGTGAATGGTCACTAACGAAAAACAAGGGAACAACAACGAGAATCGTGAGCTAATACGTAAGATACCACTCAGTCGGACACAGAAAATACTTTGAGGAGACCACTTGGTATCCAACCCATAAGCACATTACTAGCACTGAGATTTGCAAGGCACACACCTGTACACAGTAAAAATGGCTGTAAGGCCAGAGTAGTGGGCCTGTCCCTGACGGCTTAGAACAGGTTTCCCTGAGGAGTCAGCTGCGTCAGGGAGATCAGAGCGCAAAGAAACCGAGGCAAACACGGGTCAGATGTTCATAGAAATGGTAATCTGTGTGGCTCCAGGATATTTTCAAATGGTGGGAGAGTGGACATTTAGTGCTTCCTCTAGGGTACTTCTTGCATTTCTTTGTGTTATGACTTTAAGGGATGGCTTAAGCCATTTAAATGCATGTGGTCAGGCTGATGCCAATCTAAGCTGTTCTGAGGCTATGCGCATGATGCAATCTCTAAAAGAATTGGCAGCAATAGAAGATGCAGAGCATCTTAGGATAAGTCTATCCCACCTTCACAACTCAGCATCTGTTCAGCTGTTACAGAGCTGGAAGGGCTTCCAAGTACTTATCGATAAAGCAAGGGGGTGAGAGGGTGTGAGGGAGGGTGGAGCAGTGCCACACCAGAGACCACTGTGAGTGAGTTCAATCAAAGTTCAAGTTCAGAGGAGGAAGAACATGTTATCCAAATGCTGATGGAACGTTTGGGTGTTCCAGAGAGAGTCAGAGAGGAGTTGGCAGCCCTTAACTGTTTAGATGAGAGCATGAATGAAGTTAGTGATTCATTCCCAGCAATGAAAATGAATGGATTTTCAGAGCTCCACTCTAAAGAGAAAATGGATAGTTTATCAGATTTTGTGCTGGAAGATTGTGTGAATATGTATGTTAATTCAGTTATTGATAGAGCTATAACTGCACACCTTAAAGATAGTGACAATTCACAGGTTTTCGTGGTAGGCTCACTGGAAAGACCTGAAAAGGATCTTGTTATTGAAGATAGATACCAACAGGATTTGAGAAATGACAACTTTTACAACACAAAGAAAAAAATTAAAGGGGATGCCATACCTGTTTCTGATATCTGCAAGGATATGCCACCTGGTGAATCTAGCTTTGAGGCTGAAATGTGTAGAGAGTTGGAGAAAGTAGGACACAAGAGACAAGAAGAAACTTTCAAGAAACATCAGGAAAAAGTAGAAGAGATGAGTAGAGAAGAAAGGCAAAGGGAAATTACTGAGGGAAGAGGTACATGCAAAGAAAATAGTTCTAAATTGGAGAATTCTGAATCTCTTAAGACAGTATTAAAACATGAAGAGTTGCTAAGAAGGTGAAGGTGGTAAACTGCGTTGTATAGGCAAAAAGGACAGGAGAGCACCAGTTGCAAGAGGGCAAGGCGGACTGAGTCCGTAAAACCTATCAGTCTACTCTCCTGGTTTGTAGGAGAACGCATTACTTGTGTAGGGCGCACAAAAAGAAATGGGGTGTCGAACGCCAACATGAGAGGAAGGAAAGGAAGATGATCATGCGGGATGACACAGGTTACCTAAATGGATAATCTGTATGTTCAGTAAAGAAATTAATCGTAATGTGAAAACTCCTGAGCCAAATGTTAGAGCAGAACCGATATGTTCAAAGGAGACAATATCAGGACATTGGCAAAATGAGTTGTCAGGTGCCCTCAACCACAAGATGCAGTACACGCAATAAACACAAGAAGAGTGACGAGAAGAGGAGCATAGGAGGGCAGGAGAAGATTCGCCCTAAGACGTCCTTCTTCTTGTCCTCCCGCCTCTTCTGAATAATGTCCTGCAAGATACAGCACCTTTCCCCGCCTCCCACAGGAGAGACAAACAGTGTCGAGAGCTCTGTAAATTGCAGAATATGTCACAGATTCTGTCCCCGCCCGCCGGCTGCGACCCTATTTTCTGCCTCCCCCTCACTGATACCCACCCGCCATTACATCCCCTTTTTATGTCTTCCTGCATCACTACCTATGTGAGTTTTATTGTGTCAGTCACCTCTTAATCATTGTTATAATTAAGTCAATAAGGCCCTGTTGCTTTCTCAAAGCATCGGATTAGTTACCCACGAAGCAGAAAGGTGCGTGTCACCGCTAAATCTTGTTTTTAAACCAGAAGCGGTATACAGACGACAGACAGACAAGGAGAATAGCATAAGTATCATTTGTGAGCCCAAAAACCGTTGAAGGGAAAGGTAGATCGAGGCAGACGGGAGCGCATCAAAGATGATCAAAACCACAGAAAGTGGATCAATGGATTCAGTCTCATCATCATTAGCATTCAGTTATGATTCCAAAAACAGTGATTTGGCAAAAGACTCAGAGGCACACATTCACACCAACAGAGTGAAATCCATCAGAGACATGTTTCTTGCCAAGAGCAATACAGACATGCGACATGGACAGGCACAGCTGAGCAGCCCAAGTTCTCAACTGTCAAATTACCAACTTGAATCTTCTGACATAAAAGAATACCAATTATTAACATCCTCAGAGTTGTCAAGAGAAGATAAAAACACATGCAGGTTGTCTATTGCAAAGGGTTATGTAAAAAGAACAATTGAGCAGCTTTATGGAAAAGGCTCTAAAGGATGTAGTTCCGATGAGAAGAGATCTCCTTCAGCTGACAAAGTCGAGAAGAGAGAAGGTCTTAGAGGTACAACTGCCTCAAGTCTACCCTCCCTCCATGAAGTTCACACAAATGCTATTCCAGATTTGTCATACTTTAATGCCACAAGCTCAGTAGATAGTTTAAATGAGCCAATGAACTGTGTCACTCTAAATGCCAGGGTGGGACCCAAGGATGCAGTCTTAATTGATAAGGCTCGCTGGTTACTTAGGGAAAATCAAATGAGTCTGAAATCTTGTTCGGAGAATGTCGAAAAATCCAAGAATATAGAAGACAAGGATGTGTTGGCTGAGTCAGAGCAGGATTCTGTAAAAGAGGATATTCCATATTCCTTATTTGGCCATTCTTCTAAGATGCCTGACAAGGATCCTTCTTTCACAGAACAAGAAGAAGAGTGCCCAGGGAGGACAATCACCTACTTCCACCTTCCAAATGCCAATGATTCTGAGATGCAGCCAGATGACCAAAAAACTGACACTCCAAAAAGGAAAACAGAAAACAAAGTGACTCCTTTAACAGAGCCTCCCGCGAAACGTGGGTGGGTGTGAGGGAAAGGAATCGCAATCCTTAGCACGTGGTATCACACGCAATGGACAGGTACCCAACAGAAGCGCACAGTCCTTCCAGTGGAATCAACATGCAGATACCCAATGTCGTGAGAGTAGAAACGAGACGTAAAACCTCCTTGTAGTTACTCAGCCAAAGCCATAACCTATGGCGCAACGAGAGTAGTGTGTGTTTGAGGACAGTGGAAGTCGCAAGGAATCAAGCTTCTGGTAGGTAGAACCTGATGCACTGGAGATTCTATACATGTTTTGTGGACAGCATTGCCCCATTCTTTAAACTTGCTTAGCATTTAAATATATATTCTGAAAAGTAATGCTAAATCATGTATGTCAATAATCATGTGTATGCCATTAATTTTTTTTTTTTTTGAAAAAGACTCAAGATGTATTTTTAAATATTGAACAACTCGGCACACCCTTTTAAAAACACTGTGCAGTGTTATTGAAATGCATGTACACTACAGTATTCCTGCTGTGCAGTGAGCAGCAGTGATATGTGGCACAATTATGTCTGTATAGGACATGTATATATAGAAAAACTATTTAAAAGAAGCAATAGAATGTAAGACAACAGCTATATAGCAGTGCAGTACCTGTGGTAATACTGTAGTTAGGTCACTGTACCCTGTAGAAGAAACACTGTAGTGTTTCTTCTGGTAGGTGGGACTTGCAGTCATCAGGTTATAAAACTTTTGATAGATTTTTGCTGTAACTAATTGTTTAAGGCATAGTTCACCCAAAAATGAAAAGTTCTGTCATTAATTACTCACCTTCATGTAGTTCCAAACCTATAAAAGAACTGTTCATCGTCGGCACAAAGTTAAGTATTTTTTTTTTTTGATGCATTCCGAGAGCTCTCTGACCCTCCAGGAGACAGCAAGGATCCTTACACGATCAAGGTTCAGAAAAACGTAGCAAGGAAATCATTAAAATAATCAATGTGACATCAGTGGTTCAACCATAACATTGCGAAGCTACGAGAATATTTAACAATTCATCTCCTCCGCATCACCCTATAGTGTGATTTTGGAGAGCATCACATACGTAAACAACGTATGCAACTTATGTACACGAGATAGTGTAATGTTCAGATCAAAGTGTAAACAAGTAACAGCCGTATCCGTGTACGGTTGCTGCTGACACAGACAGCATACGTGTTAGATGTGATACTCTCTTAAAATGGTCACTATAGGGTGACGCGTAAGAAACAAATTGTTGAAATAAAGTAGTTATTTTGGTTTTCTTTGCGCACAAAACTATTCTCGTAGCTTCGTAAAGTTATGGTTGAACCACTGATGTCACATGGATTATTTTAACGATCTCCTTGCTACGTTTCTGAGCCTTGATCGTGTAAGGATCCTTGCTGGCTATGGGAGTGTCAGAGGAGCTTCGCGGAATGACATCAAAAAGGTGTTTCCATTTGCAGATAAATTATGCACAGTGTTCTGAAGATGAACATAGGTCTTACAGGTTTGGAACAACATGAAAGTAAGTAAATGATGACAGAATATTAATTTTTGGGTGAACTATCCCTTTAATAACTGTGCATAGTTTACATTGTGACAGAGTTTTAATTATGAAGTCTAAATATAAACAAATAGCTGATGGTATGAAGTAGAACAGTTATACATAAAATATTCAAAATAAAGAAAGAGTGGTGCCAAATAAAATCTATAATAAAAACAGAAAAACAAATCTAGCAAACTAAAAATTATTTATTTGACCTAGCAACAAAGAAAAGAAAAGGTGGCACACCACAAAAATATACTGTTTTGTCATCTCAATATATATATATATATATCTTTTATCAATGGCAGCTGATATGTTATTAATGTTTATTAATGTTTCTGAAATAAAATGTAATAATTTGAGTTAAACCAATTGTTTTTCCCCCTCTTTTTAATGAACTAATATTTCTTTCTCAACATGTATTTACCAATGGAGGTCAGACTGGCCACTATCATACAGTACCTTTATTTGTACTTCCATAGCACACTAAATCCACATAGTGGCAGCAGAAGTTTCCATAAAAATCTTTACATAAAGAGCAAGTTGATTTATTCATTGTGCTTTTATTTATATTTTGTTTACATACCTGTGGTTTTTATTTTGTTCATTTAATTTCTACCCACCCATACGTTATAAACATCTAAGTACTAAATGTGGACTTTTAAACAATTTAAAAAAAATTAAATACACATTGTTGCCTATGCTTAAGTAGTTATGCTGTGTTAATAAAGAAAAAGGTTAGACTAGAGACGCATACTTTTTTTTTTTTTAATACTGACCATGACATGATGATTTAAAATGAATTATTAGGCAAAAATGTTATTAAAATATTGAATGTTTTAAATATGGGTAAACTGGAACTGGGACCGTAAAGCTTGATCACCATTATATCTATATGAATTTCCTTAAACAGTTCAGAATCATGACTAAGCTAAATATATCTTTGGGAAGTATAGCTGATGATGTCACATTGAGGGGCATGTCAGAGCTCATTTCACAATCACAGCAGGAGAAGAAAAGGTAAGAAAAAAAAGGCATATACAGTTCTGTCCATCCATCTGTCACTGCAGAGCCAAATGGGACCCCCCTCTCTGGACCTAATAGTTGGGGCTGGACCTAAGCTCCAACTCTGTGAACCAAGTGAGATGACATCAAGTGCCACCCACTGGCTGTTAACATCAGGGGCATGTCTAGAGCATTTTAAATCGGGGGGCCAGTCGGGGGCACTGCTCAAAAGAGGGTGACTGGGGGGGGGGGGGATGGTTGTTGGTTTGCGGAACGAGGTATGTTAAAAGCACATGTCCAGTTTTGTGTGAGTGAAGGAAATTCGCTTGGGAGTGGAGAGATTCGTCCTCTCACACATGGATCACGTAACATTATGCGCTCTCAACATTGTCATTAAGATCACACTATAGAAACCGCCTAAAATTTGAAATTTACTAAAAACAAGCCTATGGCAAGACATCTGGTAGGGGGGGCACCGTAGACACGCCCCTGGTTAACATTATAGCTAGCATTATTCATGCAGTTCTTCCAGACCTATGAACCTCTTTTTAGTTCTGCATTAATGTCTTCAGAGATTTCTGGCAGCTCTTCAAAACAACAACAACAAAAGTTAAACAACCTGATCTTCTGTTTTCACAACTACAAAACTTTTTCATAAAAACGGATTGTTTTTTTTCTGAATGTCTGTCAAGGATTCTATGAGAGAGGACTCAAATGCAGAATGAGTGATCCCGGGTTTATAAACAAAACAGCTGACAGAACAAGAGAAGGTGCGAGGTAATCATGGTAAATCCGTGTATCATTCGATCATTAGTTTTTTTATTTAATATTGAAAGTAGAAAAATGAGAAAATGGCTCATTTTTCGTTTTCCCGTTTTTTTTCCAAAACAGGAAAAACGTGAATTCAGCTTAAATTTTAGTTTTTCGCTCGGGGGTAAAAAAATGTATAAACAGCTTGAATATGCTGTTATATTTCTACACGTGGGCGGGAATTAAATGCCCCTTTCTGCTGATTGGTCAGCCAAATATCAAACCATGGCATCATCAGTTCTTCCGCAGTATCACGCAGCAGATTAATAGTCCTCTGCTGCTGCAGTTGTATTGCTTCTTAACGCAGATTGCAACTACATTTCAGCGTTTTTTGCATATGAAACAAACAGTCAATTAAGAGGCTGACACAAACTCGTTGCATAGTTAGGACAGGGGCTTTCTTGGTCTGGTAGTATATAATAGATTCTTGCATCAGTTGGCATCGGAGGGGTATGATATGACGAGCTGTATAGCTCCCTGCTCACCAGTTAAGTCCGTTGTTAATACGAAATTGAATAATTTTTTCGCAAGAAATATTTAAACACCTAAGACAAACAGGATACGATAATAAATGGCTTGGGGTTACCTATGTTCACGCAAGAACTGCCATTCTGACTGATAACCGGAGAACAGCAGATATTAAATAGCTTACTGTTAGAGTTATATTAATGTAGTCTTGTGTTTTATTCAAATTGATTATAACTGATATCTCAAAAGGATATGCACTTGAGCTGCTGCGCACTCGCACTGCAACAAGATTTTCATAAAATATAATAACTTGCCATTTCCAATTGTTTCTCACCAAACCCTCAGAATACATTCAGAATGCACAGGAAATAAGCAGCAGTCATATTTAAAACAGTTTAAATTAATATTGAGTACTGATTGATGCTCACTTGGATTATTTCCCCATCGAGGGGAAATAACTTAATACTCTGTCATTTAAAAAATCCAAGTGAACATCAATCAGTACTCAATATTAATTTAAATGCTTTAAATATGACTGCTGCTTATTACCTGTGCACTTCAATACTGATCTGTGCTTGACTGTAGTCTGTCTGCTTATTTAGTTTATTTAACCCATCACAATGTATTGGAACTGTGTGAACTAGAGTCACAACTCACCTTAATGTTGTTCTAAAGGCTTATTAATAACACAAAAATGTCCTGCTCGCACTTGCCAATTAAATGGCAGAGAATGGTGACTTTAGTTTGTTTTTTTTCAGAGAAGGGGCATAATTCCCCACCCGTGTGAAACGAATAGTCAAGATGTTGTTCATTTTTCCACCCTGAAACGAAAACGGAACAAAATCAAAAAAGGAGCCGTTTTCTATTTTTTCTACTTTCAATATTAAATCAAAAACGAATGATCGAATGATACACAAATCAGGGTATCTTCCGTCCAATCAGTTTTTTATTTAATATTGAAATCTAAAAAATGAAAAAACATTTTTGTTTTTTTAACTTGTTCAAACAAAACAAAAATCAAGAACTCGGCTGGCAATGTTTAATTTTGTAAATGTCAGGGATTATAGAAGAGGAACAAGCACTGAATATCGATTTACATGTGGGGGGGAAAGATGAACCGCCCCTCCGCTGCGGGTGCAACCAAACATACAACATAATAATAGGCCTTAAAAACATAATAAAGTCCTCCGCTTCTATGGATTTAACGTGTTTATTTCTACTACCATTTATCTCTTCTCTTATCAAAACAGCAGATTAACAAATGGTTTAAAATGTATTCGGCAGAGCAAGACAGAGCTTTCTTTGGTTGAGGCATAGTCTGCAACTACCTTGAAATATTAGTTTAACTCAAATAGAATTTATTCGGGCAACCTGCACTCACAATACTACAGCTCGTGACACCGCCCGAATGACTTATAGCTAACTACCTATTAAAATCTGTGTGGCAAAGCTGTGCGACGCACTGCAGCATGGGAATAATGTATTGTAGACAAGCGCAGACCACTATTAATATATGTGAACAAAGGTAGTTTTAGACAATAAACTGAGTTTATTTAATTAATATTGAGTATTGGCCAGCTAACTGATGACATACAAAATTGTTGTTTAACAACTAAACCCAAGTCACAGAACCGTTGTGTACCTGACTTGCAGCAGGCGCATAGAGTGGTGAATCATCCCTGAATGAATCAGAGTCTTTGAAAAACCCATTATTATAGACAGCCGCTTGATTTTATTCCTAAATAAATGAATGAAGCATTTTGAACGAATTGATTGAATAAAAGTCTCCTTTATTAACACAATGACCGCCTTCTGCCACCTAGTGGCGATATTACTTTCATAATTTAAGTATCATTTAATTTTATTCATATTGCTGTAATAAAAATGTTTTATAAAACATTAATCTCATTTCATTATAGATTTGTAATTGCTGTGTAAATGCAAGTACAGCGGTCTGATCAGCATTAAACTGTAAATACATCTAAAAGCATCTTCAGACACAGGTTCTATATCTCTGAATACGATTAGTGGTAACAGCATATTGGTCATATTATTCCAAATTTCTTTGATGTAAGAATTAAGTATCTCAAGGGGACATGGATGATTTAAAACGAGTTACAGATGCTTAACAGGCCTGCTGTTTTGTTGTAACCATGAAAAACATGAAATACTGATAGTTGAAATCATTAAAACATGAAAAAATAGTCGAAACGTGAAATAAACTGCCAGTAGGTGACAGCAAGTGACTGTTAATGAGTAAGTCATTGAGATTCAACGATTCATTGAAAATAGATGATTCATCAGAAAAACAAGCATTTGATGATTTCAGGATGCTTGTGAATAGCTGAATCATTATGCACGATTCGTGCAAAGCTGATTAATTTAATATGTAAACACCGTCCATTGCTCAGAGACGCTAAACAGTGCTGTGATCTTTGTTTGGACCTATTTTCGTTGGCAAAATTTAGCAAAAACAAGAAATATTACCTCTAAAATGTAGGTCACTTATTGCTTTACTGAACTTGTAAAAAATGATTATTAAATGTGTTCATGCTGATATCTGCAGAAAAAAAAACTGTACTCTTTGTGATATAGATTAAGTTAACTATATTAAATTATATAATTATAAAAAGCATACAGAAGCATTTTTGACGTCTACAATTTCGAATGCCTTGAATGAATTTTGAGTTGTGGGTCATTCTATGGAAACATCAATTTTTCTGTCCCTAGCCTTTACAGAAATATTACACTTAAAAACACTTTAGGGTTACAATTTATATTTTAAAGTTAAAATAAAACGTATGTTATTTGAACAATTTACACCTCTTGAGCATTCTATGTGGCTAAGATTGTTTTTTAATTAATATAAAAAGGATCATCAAACAAAATGCTCGTCCCACAGCCATGTACAGCGGGAAGGGACTTTATTTTGAGTCTAAAATGGGTTTTTAAATTTTTAAATACAATGATGTATTAACCATCCAAATATGATGTAAAGGAAATCAACACCAAAACAAAATGCACAGTTACATAGTATAAAAATAGATAATGAAAGTAGGGGTCCCCTGGAGTTTGTGTCATGGTGTTTGTTACCATTTAACAAAAAATATTTTATTTTTGAAATAAAAACGACACTGAGACATCCACTTGACTTCTCTTCTCCCATTCCGGACGATCTGTATGAAAAAAGGCCCATGTGGAGTCCCTGGTCCCTTTCAGTTATCAGAAAATCTTTCTAATTTGATCTCTGATTTCAATGAAGATTGGTAGTGGAAGTCATAGGATGACCTACTTTATGTTAGGAAACTGCGTAAAAAACTAGAATACAAATAGGATACACTACTCAACTGTAGTGAGTATACCATAGATGACACAGTGGTGTGGTTTGATACCTGCAGCAGACATTTTGTAAATCATTTTACATCATGAAAAAGATTGCACCGGTTACTGTTCATGGTGTTTACAACTCTAAGGGCGTAAGGAACACCAGTGAAGATCAGTTTGCTGGTTGGATGTTCTTACTACTGCTTTGCAAATGGTATTGCCAAATGTAACAATTTATTCTTATCTACTTAATTGTAGTTAAAGAATAAGGATCTTTGGTCTTGTGTATGTCACTGGTGTTTCATTGTGTCACTGGTGTTACTTTTTTTTCCTGTCACATTAAATAAAATGTGTCACATGTGACATGATAATTTTACATCCATTGAATTCTGCTTCACTCAAGAGTTAAGATATAAAGGATTGCATCATTACATATTTATAACAGTTTTTACAAATATTTTCATTGTTATAGCAAAATACATGGTTGCGCAAATGAACTAACATCATTCAATCACACTTTTAACTAGGGCTGGGTATCGAGTTCGAAACTTTTTAGGCACCGACAGAATTGCCTCGATACCATCGAGTATCAAAAAAACGTCTCGTCGTTCGGTACCAAATTTCGATACCTAAGGGGTAATCTCATCAACGTCAGTGAGAGCAGATTGATCAGTGTTTGACATCCGCGAGAGCGATGCGAAAACGTAAGGAGCAGTCTGCTCGTGGTATCTTACTAATTAGCCTAATACACCGATAGGTCTGCAAAGTCGGTCCGCGACTGTGACACTCAGAAATGTGGCTCACACGTGAGTATTTAGTGTGAATGCATCCCAGCCCCCATAGATGTAAGGCTACATTACACTGGCGCATTTGTTTTAAAATGAAAACGATCCTCATCATACTGACGTTTCCACAGCGTTTCAAGCCGGCTTTCCACTATCTACGACAAATGACAGACCGAAAGTCATTCATTTCCAGTGGAGAGTAGCGCGGGAGCTGTGTAGAGTTCCAATCATATGCAGATGTCCGTTCGCGTGTTATGTGACCATTCATGCACAATGTAGCATCATGCTACATAAGACCAGTGTTTAAATTGGGCCGGGCCGTCTGGGGCTGTGCCCCGGCACTTAACGTTTTAGACTCCAGGGTTTGACATTAACTCTTCATTAACGCCAGAGAAGTAACATGATTAAAACATCAGAAACCAATAATAACTATGTAAACACCAAAACGCAAGTGTTATTCTGATTTTATTACATTTAGAGTTAGTGGCGAATAGTGGGTATCTAATGTGTATATAATGCATCTATTGACAGAATAACGCAGCCTCTCCAGGAGAAATCAAAACGCGCAACACTAAGAAACTCAGCATCCTGAGGTAAAAATTAAAAATGGAAAGTTTTTATATTCAAAATACAGTTAGGTTAGACAACATACACAAACGTTTCACTAACGGACTTTGTACTAGTTCTATAAACAGTCAATAAGCAAAATACATATAAGGTCCCTTACATTTTAGGCCGAAACAGCGCATCTCACAGTCAACCAGCCGATTCATTGCGAATGATTTCCGGTTTGAAGGAATCGGGGGGGTAAAGTTTCTTAGCACACGCATAAACATATGGAATCATCTGCCGTTTGAAACGAACGATGAATGAACGAATCTCACGGCACTCAATCATTAAACGTCATACTGGCACCTACTGGCGTTTAATTAGTGAAAAGTATAATATCCACATAATCTGGTGTATCTAAAAAATATTAACAATAATCTCATAATATTATTTAATGCAGTTGTGTTTTTCAGTGTCAATTGAATTTATAGATCAAATGTAAGAATCTGAAACACACACAGTTATAATGAGCAGTGGGTATATAGCAGAAGATCATTGCACAAAAAAACAAAAAACACACACACACACAGATATATATTATCTATAACATACATAAATACACTTATATAAGCTCGATACCAACTAGAGTACCTCACGCCGGCCCCCAGAGCCAGCTGATGTAACAAATCCCAATTTAACCCTGCATAAGACAATAAATAAGATTTATTTTCCGCTTTTACTCAAAACTCACTTTGAACCACCATCAAGTTTTTGTAATAACTTCTGATTGCCGTGTGTGTTTTGGCCATGTATTTTTGCTGAAATTAAATATGTTATTACCTGAGAGCAGCGATCATGGAAGAGAGAGCGCAGGCAGACAGCGCTAGAAACTGCTAATGCTCATCACTAAATCAGTGGAAAATAAATAGAAATAATGATTCTGTCTGAGCTATGCGTTTTAGCACTAGTGTAAATATAGCCTAACAGATGTGTAAACTGAAGACTATTTGAGCTTTAAAACTATTGCAGGATTTTTGTTTGTCCATTATTGTCTTTGTGTAGTGGCTTGAGTTCGTATAAACATCAACAAGCTGAAAAATAAAACCAAAAGTTTTTTTTTTTTAGATATGTATCTGTTCAAATAGATTTCATAAACATTTGGTATATCGACAAAAAAAGTACGCTGCAGGAACCGGTCGCGAAAGTCAAGTGAATCAGTATCGGTAGCGGCTATCCGAAAATCTTGAACCGATACCCAGCCCTATTGAACAACTGATAAAATTAAATAACAATAATTTCTCCTGATATTTGCATTATCAGTATTTTTGTAACTGTTGTGATAACATACTAATAAGAATGATGAAATATATTTATAAAAAATCCTTTAAAATGCCAAAGAATTAAGGGAACACCATGGACAAAAAAAATGGTATGTGCGTCTTTAAATAAAGCACAAAAAAGATTGTACTAATCATTAAGCTGTCCTTTTGTGTATTCATAAAGCAAAAGGACTATAATAATGTTTTGGTGATCCAAGGGAAGATGTTAAAAAAAGAAATACATGTTAGAGCATTTGCCAGCCAAAAGGGAAGTTTCGTAGAAGGACCCGGTTTAATAGATAGAGTAAAATCACGGGCGGCACTGGGGTGTGATTTGGTGATTATAGCCTACTTAAAAGGCAGGATCGCATATCTATTACAAACACAACAACACTTACCTATCATCGCAGACGATGCGGTTATCGCACACCCAGACTCGACTTAAAGTGGGAAATGACGTCTTCCCGGCGGTGTGTAGAGCGAAGCTGTTGCTACTGAGAAAGGTGTTTTTAAGAGTCAAATGCAATAACAAATGCTAGATCACTGATTCATCAAACCTGCTTTCCTGCAGTTTGTGTTCTTCTGACTTCTGACTATTTTGTTGTAGCCTAAGTAATATGCTTCGGGGAAATGTATCGGATTAAAAGTATACATTTTAATTAGGAAAATGTAGTGGAGTAAAATTTGGATGAAATATAAAAACTCAAGAAAAGTACAGATATTCCCAAAAAAATACTTAAGTACTGTAAAAATTATTAACGGCGGCGTATCATGACAATTCAACTGGAATACAGTAACAGATGGCTATTGTATATTCAAATCATTCTGATACGAACCACGTCATGTTAATCATTCTCGAATAACTAATAAATAAAGAAGATAGGCTATATTTGTGTTGGATCAGTTACACTGTGCGAGCCAGGTGGCAAAGACACACCAACTTAAAGGAATGTTCTATATAGACTAACATCTGAAGGGAAAAAGGAATTTACATAACATACCCCAAAAACTAGATCCAGGTTGACGATTGGCTTCAAGATCGGGTGATTTTAAGTCAGGTTTGGTTTTGTTTACGCTGTTGATCAATGGTGCTCTTGCCGAGGTGAGGGATTAGTAAAAAGGGCCAGATCGAACGGATTCCGAAGAATCAGCACTGAGCTCCAACGCGCTTTATCAGGCATAACTATGAAGAGAACAAAAGGACACCGACAATTCTAAAAGATAGTCTTCCTTCAAGAAATACAGGTGACATATACAACCCGCGGCCGGTTCTGATTTTAAATGTCTGCCAGTTAGGTTGTAGACTCATGTTTATTCAACGAAGCCTTTTGGAAAATTGCATTTGCTATTGTGGACGAGGCCACAAATAAAATAAGTATGGGAAATACAGCACAGAACAACCAAACTGAGAACCAACTGTTCAGTTGAATCTCATCACCTAATGCGTTTGTAGACGGTGCGCAAGACTGATAAACAACACAGACCGGCGGTTGCTGCCCGATGAAAGCGGTCTATAGAGCAGTGGTGGAAACGGTTCTGCTTGATGATGTCAGGAACCGATTAATCGGCTTTTTTGAACCGGTTCAATGAGCCGATCGGTCCAAAAAGAACCGGTTCGCGGAAATGAATCAGACTTTGCAACACTAGATACCACAAGACGAAACACAAACAGAATAAAAAGGAAGAACTACAAGCTACTACTACTAGACACTAAACTATATAGATAGATAGATAGATTGATGATAGATATGATAGATAGATAGATAGATAGATAGATAGGATAGAAAAAACAGACCACAAAACCCACAGACGATCTGGATAATAGTAAGACAAACTGGAAACACAAAGAGGGGAAGGGAGCACAATATAAAGGAGTGGAGAACTTGAGGAACAGGTGACAACACTCAGACAAACAAGGACTAAACAAGGGGGCGTGGTAATGGGAAACAAGGGGGCAGGACAAGAGGAGCACATGGCCAACACAAACAGAGACAAAGCCATGTGCTCAGACACAACACAAACAAAGAAACATTAAACACAAATAGTACAGACAAGGCGGTCAGAGGAGACCTCTGACAGGGTCTGATAAAAAAAAAAAGTTTCAGAAAGTAAAGAATTTATTTTTTCCAGACTGAAAAATCATTTTGATGATACATTCATCTAACCTGCTTTCATTCTTTTTAGGTTAGACAAAACACGTCTAATAAATACCACAGTTCTTAAAAATACTAAGATAGTGTTTAAAACTATAGAATCTAGTCTTGCTAATGGCAATGTTGCCACCAGCATGTGCCTGTGTGTACTGCTTTAAATTCCCATTTAAAGTCCTCCAGATGTTGCATGAATCATTTATTCAATCATCTGAATTAGTCATTTACGAGAAAGCAATTGAGGTTCTGCTTGATTTCTGTCCATATTACTTTCCAAACAGTTAAAATATCCACCTAGAAATAAATGCTCTTCACTATAACATTTCTCCAAAGTTGCACACGTCTAAAAACACCATACTTTTATTATAGAGTTGGAGCATATGCACAAATAAAAACAAAGGAATGGATCTAAACCTGGGCTTTAATCGTTAGAATAATCTTTCACAACCTATTTTATCTCGAAAAACAAGGAGTAAAACTATTAGCAAATAAAATCACATCCACTAAGAGAGTTTTTAATGACTTAAAACAAGGACAGACCTTCAAATTCATTAGCCCATCCAACAGCATTGTTGCATCACTGTATGCGTACAACATGAAGTTGTTTCTGATTCATGATTTCATAAATGGCTGTATGTTTTGTATGTTTGGCTCCATTTACATTTAAGAATGCAATACTCATGTGAAATGCTTCACCCATGTGAAAGTGAAAAAAATTAACTTGCACCATAAATACAAAAGCAGCCAATAAACTAGAGTTGAAAAAATTAAGCCAGTTTTCTGCCATCATTATTCAGATGGTTTTGGGAGTCGATGGTTTTCTTCCAGTCGATACTGTGAAACATCAATCGTTTTCAACGTAATGTTTAAGATCTGGAAACATAACCAGACTCCGAATTTTTTTTTTTTTTAGTTTTAAAAACTTGATTTCATCAGCATCATAATATTGATATGTCCATTCATTCTGGGAACAAGTAGAAGCACTAGAAGCAGATAAATCACTATCATTGCCAATATCATCCACATCAGTCGTTTTCTGCATTTCTGGCTTGTTTTAATTCTGAAACCTTGTCATTCTTTTTTCTCTTTAAGGGTGCTTTAAAAATGGTCTGATCCACATCCATCATTACATTATCACCCAGATTAACACTCTGTGAGAGAGACTTTGTGTCACCAATCTCATTCGCTATTCTGTCACAATTCTGGCAGCTGATATAAATAATTGTAAATAATCATAATTAACTGTAATTATTTATATACATTTCCCTTTTGAGCTAATTTGCTACAAGATTAAGTTTAGTTGTGTTATCTTTCAGGATCATGTAAGTAAATCTCCTGAAAGATACTATGTTTAATCAAGTCTGATTTACTACTGAGTTTTTTTCCCCCATAGGTGAAAAAAAAATTTAGTAGATTTGTTAAGGCAGAACATTAGACAAAGTTACTTTCTTAGTGAGAGTAGAAAGCGAAAGCACTGGGAAAACACTACCTCATTTGCTTTCTCTATACTGAACTCAAAAAACAAAACGATAGCATTATTCATTTTTGATGCCACTAAAACATATCTATGGCCAACATAACCTCTCCAACAGCCTAAATGCAATCCTGAGGTTTCAAGACTACAGGGTTTCTTAGCATTAAACACTAGTAGAATGTAACACTTCATCTCTAGTTATAATTTGAAGAATACTGTTTATACTGCTGTGGTTTACATTATGTGCATTACATTACCAGGGGGGCGCCAGCACCTGCCAAGGTGGGCGCGAGCATCAGATAATTCAGAGACATTCCCTTGAGAATTTATGAATACGGGTTAACAAATTTTTAGCCATCCACTAGGGGGCAATCTGACTCCCACTGCTAGTCGACAGTTTGAGCAGAGTTGGCTCGAGTATCAGTCACACTCAGTGTTGCCAAGTCCGTGGTTTTCCAGCGTAATTGGGCTACTTTAACACTGTTGCCGCGTTTTGTAGTTTTGGGCTAGTCTGGAGTAGCAATTAGGCGGGTTTTGTTGGATGATGTTGGGGGGGAGCGAGTGAAATTAGACCAATTTGGGGGAGCGCATGTCCTAAAAGGTTGAAAACCCCTGCTGTAGACGAGTGATTCAATTTATTTGAATTAATTGAAATGAGCCCCACCATTACTAGTAACAACTTTGAATATAAACATACATGAGCATTTACTGTACTTTTTTAAGATGTATTTTTTTGGAAATTTTTGCCTTTATTATGATAGGACAGATCACAACTGACAGAAAGCAAAGTGGGAGAAAGATAGGGGGCGGGATCAGGAAAGGTCCTCAAGCCAGGATTCAAACTCGGGATGCCCGTAGCGCAACAGCGCTGTATGTCGGTGCACTGCCCACAAGGCTATCGGCACCGACACATTCACTGTTCTTTAACTCATGATATTTTAAGACCATTTTTGTGTTTGCAAACAGCAATGACGTAGTTTGTGGGTGGAGCCTACCTGTGCCAAAAAAATACAGAAATGCAACACAGAACAAACTGTCATATTAAGACAGCATTTTAGAAAAAGCACATAAATTGAATAATTATTGAGCTGCAGATGCTTCCAAGCTGGTGTCAGGTTATATGAGATGCACTGCATGATTACTTATGCCTGCAGTTTAACACATAAATTATTATTATTTTTTTATTCATACCACAACAGTGTAAGTTATTTACACAGTCTGACAGCGAAGGGTAGACTGTGTCTCCTTCTCCTGGGAAGCCTTGAAAGTGGCACTATATACACTTATGTCTGAAATGTCACCAATTCAAGATGCTTGGTTCACTCTGAAGTGTGTACTACTTAGTAAAGTGGACGAGGATAGTTCATATGGACAGACCCTTGAACCCTCCATTGACACGAGGGAGTGAGTTATACTTCATACGTACACTTCAGGCAACTCTTAAAACCACATTGCAACACGATTGTGATGTTACAGCACATTTAATTTCATTTACTCCCACCCCGAACAACTATATGATATATTAATTATTTTTTAAAGATTTTAAACAGCCCAATTATATCTATATATATTTATAGAATGCTGCATCAAACAAATTTATAAGGGGAAAAAATTTAAATAGTAAATGAACTCCATAGCAGATTCCAAGTAATCAAGGGCTTAGATGGTTCCAATTTAGCCCATTGCAAGGGTTCTGCCAGTAATGGGCACTTGTGCAGCGTAATCAATGACGTACAGAAGTTAGCAAGTGAAGGGCATAAAAACGCAACTCAACTCGGTCATCTGACTTTGCAGAACACAAAATGTTTTTTGGTGAGTCATGGTGCCATCTTGTGGTGGGATTGACGCATTGAGGTCAGAAGTGGGACATTTCAACTTGCATATTTCAATCTCTGCTAGGGCTGAAATGATTAATCAACATTATTAACAAAGTCAACAATAAAAATTGTCGACAAGAAGGTCCTGCAATAACATGGTTTGACCAGTGTGGTGCTGTAGCAAGAATTTGGCTGTATCTAATATTGCACACTTCCCTACTATATAGTAGGTCAAAAACAGAAAGTGACAAAAGTAGTATGTCCAAATTCACAATACTCATAAATGGATAGGTAAAAAGTACCTGGATTACCCACTACTTCTGGGAGAGATTCTAAAGTGTGCATGTGATGGACACTTTACTATCCCATGAGTCCACGGGAGAAGATCTGTGAATGGTGGTAAATCTACGCAACTGACGCTGGTAGGTCACATGGTAAGTGTGTCCAAATATTTGGTCAACTAAAAATGGAATGCCACAAGCATGTGTTTTTTAGGAAGATCAAGATATACGTGGGAGATGGAAGAGAGAAAGATATGTAAGTTATGTAGAAAGGAAAATCCAAAAGGCTATAGGGCTATATGGGATTTAGATTTTAATAGTTTAAAATGCAGGTAATATGTTTTTCAAGAAAGAGACAAAGACCTAAAGTTAAATTAAAGATCTATAATCAGTTGTTAGAGCAGGTATATGTGGTAAGATTGTGGATGGATTCAAAATTGACATTTGGCACCCATATTCAAAATATATTTGACAAATACAAGAAGGATATTAATATAATAAGGTCTAGACTGGGGTGCTAGCCAACAGTCACTTTTAGAGAGTATATTGTGCTCTGATTAGATCTACAATTGACTATGGCAGTCTTAAAATTCAGCATCATTGTCACTGAAGAAAAAAACTGACATACAAACTCAGGCATTAAGAATATGTTGTGGTGCATCTAGTCTATATATACAGTTGCATCTTTACAAGTAGAAATCGGGGAAATACAATTAGAGTTAAAAAGATTGCAACTGAGGTTTTTTTTTACCTTATTGGACTGGTTAAAGTTAATAAAATATGCACCCAGTTTTTTTTTTTAAATGGAGAAATGCTAGGAATAGGAATATTTGAAGTTTGAAGATGGACTGCTAGGCACAGAGAATGGGAAGATATAAGAGCTGTTTGTGATAATAGAAGGGAAGATTTGGTTATTTCTTGTCTCCGTACAGGACAAAGAGCAGTCAATCAATTAATTGTTACGTATCATTGGAAAACATTCTGTAGCACATTTAGACACCCAGAGACAGTGGACCATGTTTTACGATAGTGTATCATAAAATGTGAGGTCAATATAAGAAATAAGTATAAATGGTTTGTCACTTAAAGTCCCCCTGTAGTCAAACATTTTATCCATCTTTAATGACATATTTAAATGTTTTTTCTTCTGAAAATAATTTTCTCATGCCTTAAAACAGCTTGAATGTAACTCTAGTCTACACCCTTGCCTCATTTACTATAACGGGTTTATGAATACACAAATTAGCCCCTCCTCCACTCAGTCACACACCAGCCAGATCCTCCTGATCCACTGAACTGTAGTAAACGCAAAACAATGGCATACACGGATAATGACTGACAAAACTATGTTTTTACTAGCGGACAACTACAGTGAATACTGTAACATTCGTTAAAGTTACTTACTTGACGATGTTGTGTCCTAAAATCAGTGACGTAACTTTGCTTTGAAAAGTGGTGGAGACACCGCGCAACTTGTTTTGCTTTTTTTTTTATTTAATAACCTAATTTACGTGGGGACTGGGTTTAAGAGTTGGACAAACTTATTTTCAAGTCAAGTCAATTCAAGTCTGCTTTATTGTCAATTCTTACACATGTACAGCACATACACACAGAGAAATGAAATTGCGTTACTCTCAGACCCTTGGTGCATACAGAGAAAATAAATACAGATAGATACAGATTAAATATAAAATACAAAATACAACTATACAAATATACAAATAAGGTAAAATGTAAAAAAATATATATATAAAGCACAAGGCATATGACAGATAGAGTGCAAACCAGTAAAAGTAAACAACAGTGCAGATATAATGATTGTAGTGCAAAAAACAATGATTTGTAGTGCAAAAGAGCTTATTCGCTGATTAAAGTGACAGTGTGTGTGTATTTGGGAGGGGGGGGTGAGTGGGAGAGTCCATCAGAGGGTCAGGGTTCAGAGGTGCGTGGGGCAAAAGAGGGGAAGGGGGGGCACAAGGTCGGGAGGGAGTTCAGCTTCATGACAGCTTGATGGATGAAGCTGTCCTTCAGTCTGCTGGTCCTGGCCTGGAGACTCCGCAGTCTCCTCCCTGATGGCAGCAGACTGAAGAAGCTGTGTGTCGGGTGGGTGGAATCACCTGCAATGCAGAGGGCTTTGTGGGTGAGACGGGTGTTGTAAATGTCCTGAAGGGAGGGGAGAGAGGCACCAACGATCTTCTCAGCTGCTCTCACTATGCGTTGAAGTTTCTTGCGGCAGGACGCGTTGCAGGCGACATACCACACAGTGATGCAGCTGGTCAGAATGCTCTCGATGGAGCCTCTGTAGAAGGTGCACATGATGGAGGCCGAGGCTCTGGCTCTTCTCAGTTTGCGGAGTAAGTAGAGACGCTGCTGTGCTTTCTTGGCTAGTGCTGCGGTGTTGTCAGTCCAGGAGAGATCCTCTGTGATGTGCACACCCAGGAACTTGGTGCTGCTCACCCTCTCCACAGTCACACCATTGACGGTCAGAGGGGCATGCTGAGTGCGCACTCTCCTGAAGTCAACAACAATCTCCTTCGTCTTCTCCACATTCAGAGAAAGATAGTTGTCACTGCACCACCCGGCCAGGCAGCTCACCTCGCTCCTATAGTTTGTCTCACCTCTGTTGCTAATGAGACCCACCACATGTGTCGTCCGCAAACTTAATGAAGAGGTTGGAGCTGTGTGACGGTGTGCAGTCGTGGGTCAGCAGAGTGAAGAGGAGGGGGCTCAGCACACATCCTTGGGGGGCCCCAGTGTTCAGTGTGATGGTGCTGGATGTGTTGCTGCCGACCCGAACTGCCTGAGGTCTTCCAGTCAGGAAGTTCAACAGCCAGTTGCACAACGAAGTGTTGAGCCCCAGCTGGACCAGTTTGTGAATGAGCTGTTGAGGGATGATTGTGTTGAATGCTGAACTGAATTCAATGAACAGCATTCTGACGTATGAGTCTTTTTTGTCCAGGTGAGTGAGTGCTGAGTGGATGGTAGTGGCGATGGCGTCATCGGTCGAGCGTTTGGACCGATATGCAAACTGGAAGGGGTCCAAGGAGGGAGGGAGGGCAGACTTGATGTGTTGCATGACTAGCCGTTCAAATCACTTCATGAGGATAGGAGTAGGTGTGACTGGACGGTAGTCATTGAAGCAGGATGGGTCAGACGGACGGACCNCTGTGGTGCATGACTAGCCGTTCAAAGCACTTCATGAGGATGGGATTAAGTGCAACTGGACGGTAGTCATTGAAACAGGATGGAGATGACTTCTTCGAGACTGGAATGATGGTGTTAGCTTTGAAGCATGTGGGGACAACAGTCTGACTTAGCGAGATGTTGAAAATGTATGTGAAGACATCGGTGAGTTCCACTGCACAGTCTCTCAGTAAACGCCCAGGAATGTTGTCAGGACCCGGAGCTTTGCGTGCGTTGATCCTGCTGAGGGATATCCTCACGCTGTCCGGGGACAGCGTCATCACCTGGTCGCCGGGAGGAGGTGGAGTCTTCTGTGCAGTGGTGCTGTTTTGTGCCTCAAAGCAAGTGAAGAAGATGTTCAGCTCGTTCAGCAGAGAGATGGTGCTGTTACAGGTGCGTGGTGGGGGCTTGTAGTTCGTAATGGTCTGTATTCCCTGCCACAGGCTCCGAGTGTCTCTGATGTCGCTGAAACTATGGGCTATCCTCCTGGATTATTGTCTCTTAGCCTCTCTGATGCCACGGGGTAGGTTGGCCCTAGCTGTCTTCAGGCCCCCCTCATCTCCAGCTCTGAAGGCAGCGCTCCGCATCTTCAGGAGTCCGTAGACCTCCCCTTTTAGCCACGGCTTCTGGTTGGCCCGGACAGTGATGGTCTTTGTGACTGTTACATCATCAATGCACTTGGTGATGTAGGCAGTGACAGTCTCTGAGTACTCCTGGAGGTCTGTGGAGTTATTGTATGTGGCAGCCTGCTTAAACTTATTCCAGTCAGTGGTGTTAAAACAGTATTGAAGAGCCTCTGATGACCCTTCCGGCCTCACTTGTATCTGTTTTTGAACTGGTTTGGTGACTTTAACAAGTGGCCTGTATGCAGGCATTAGCATGACAGTGATGTGGTCTGAGGCACCGAGGTGGGGGAGGGGAAGGGCCTTGTAAGCTCCTCTCTGGGTGGTGCAAACATAGTCCAGAGTGTTGTTTCCCCGTGTTGGTAAGTCTATGTGTTGGTGTATTTTTGGGAACACCCTCTTTAGGTCTGCCTTGGTGAAATCCCAGGCCAAGATGAGAAAAGCATCAGGGTGGGCTGGCTGCTGCTCACTGATGTGCTGGTACAGTTCATTTAGTGCCGCGCTCCTGTTGCTGTTGTTGGAGCTGGGAGGGATGTATACAGCAACGAGCAGTATGGCTGTATATTCCCTCGGTAGTTAGAACGGCCGGCACTTAATAATCATAATCTCCACCAGGGGTGAGCAGTGTTTGCGGACCACAACAGCATCGTGGCACCACGCATTATTGATGTAAACACAAAGCCCTCCGCCGCGTGTCTTACCTCCCTCGACGCGAGCTCTGTCCGCTCGATAGCATGTCAGCTGATCGAGATGAATAGCGCAGTCCGGCACGCTGTTGTTGAGCCATGTTTCCGTGAACACAAAAACATAACAGTCTCTTACAGTCCTCTGAGTTGAAGGTTAAACCTTGTCTTTATAAGTTTACAGGGGTCATATGATGCGATTTAAAATTTTCCTTTCTCTTTAGAGTGCTACAAGCTCTTGGCAAAGAAGATCTGTAAAGTTGCAAAGACTAAAGTCTCAAATCCAAAAGATATTCTTTATAAAAGTTAAGAATAAACAACGCCTACCTAAAACGGCTCGTTCTAACACCCCCCATACCTACGTCACTGTGTGGGTAGATTTGCATAACGCCGCCAAATGTTCACGCAAAGGAAGAAGGCATAACTTTGATTCTCACTGTAGTATTGTTGTTGTCCATGTGTTCGTTGTGAAAGCGCAACTACTTGTTGGTCTTCCCAAAGAGGCGATACTGCTTCGTCATGTCAGGACTATCTGTGCTGGTCGCTGAGGATACCTCAACTTCACGCTGTGGATCGCCGGATTGGCTTTCACCGTTGATGAAGCGGAGTCCAGCCCGGGGTCATCGTATGTGGTTGCCGCAAGCCCTCCGGATTCCCCTTCGTCGAATCCGCCGGCCTCCGCTCAATCTAGCCCGCTGTGTGTTTCGTTGTGAAAGCAAAACTACTTTGTTTGGTCTTCCAAAGAGGACACGACTAGAAATCAGTGGTTAAGTTTTTTTTACAACACTGTTCCAGAACAGTTTCAACCCAAATATTCAGATGTGTGCAGTGCAATTTATGGAGGACTGTTTCCTGATCCTGGTAGAGTAGACTACAAATGCCGGCTGTTCTGACTCACAGCCTGTAAGTAAATTTTTATATTTAAGGGATTTGCCACTGATGATTCAAACTGAGTTTTGGGCAGTGTATAGTAGCGCTTGTTGTTTATCATTTCTCCGATCACAAATACAGACAGGGTTTATGTTTACGCGGCGCGTTGCAACGCAATGCGTAAAAAGACAGTAAAGTCATTATAATCCATAATTATGTCACCAATGGATGCAACAAATGCCTCGTTCATAATGGGATTTAATGTTTTTGTCTCGTCGCTCCAACCGGACATAGCAGCACAGTATGTGAGGGGCGTAACATTTCCGTCTCATGTTTGAGGTATTCGGCCAATCACAACATACTGGATAGTTGGCCAATCACAGCACCCCTCGCTTTTCAGACCGATGAGCTTTAAAAAATCGACGTGTTTCAGAAAGGCTAGAGCATAGAGGAGAAACATTAATGTACAGTATGTGGAAAATCTGTTTTTTTTTTTACCTTAAACCGCAAAAACACATTTCACTACACCAAATACTGTTCTGTTTAACAGCTCATATGACCTTTAAAGATTCCTCACCCATTGTTCTTTTTGTAATTTTGAATCTGAAACTCTTACACATTTATTTTGTAATAGTAGTTATTCTAAAGACTTTTGGAAGCAGGTGCCAGTGATGATTTTGAAGCATTTTACAAAGTAATTAGAATAGACAAAAATCTGTGATCCTCTTTTTGGACTCTAATACGGGCTCCAATATAATTGATAACACATTAAAGATAATTCTTCTTGGGAAGTTTCATATACACAAAGTTAAAGTAATGTCTATTACACCCTCTTTGAGGTTTTTTTGTAACAATCTTAAAATATTTGACGAATCTCAAAATAATATTACTAGAAATAAGAAGTGTATAAAAACACCTTATACTAAAAGAGATAATTTTTTTAGAATGTAATACTTTTTCATGTATTACGTAGTAAGGTCTGTTCTGTGTATCCACCAATGATGTTTGAAATGTATACATTGTTTAATAAAAGTTTAAACAAAAGTTTAAATATAAGTTTAATACAAAAAAAAGAGAGAAAAAAAAACTACAGGGTGTGTTCTGACACAATAAACAGAGTAAAGTAGGGAGTGTTCTACTGAGTAAATGAAATAATCATAACTAAAGCACAAATGAAAGTGCGTATTTCTGTACATTTTGAAATAAGGTGCATTAAAAGTCAATACATCCTTGATTAATATGAATATTTTAATTAAAAATTTAAATAAAATATATGCATTTAATCTATTAAATAACAGCAGGAGCAAGTTTTTGGATATTGTCACGTATCAGTGTCATTCACGAAGATGAGGATGATGAAGTCAAACAGTTTTTAATTAATCCACATAGAGGTAACTCCACATACAGGCAGGCTGATGACACATGACGAGACCAGACAACCACAGACTGGATAGGCAGAACTTAAATAAACAGACTAATGAAGATACTAAACAAGACACACCTGAACATAATGACACAATCAAACACGAGGGAAAACTAGGTCACAGGCACATGAGGGAGAAAACAACCCAAGTCCATTTGACACGGAGACAACAATAACAAAAATGTGACAAGAATAGTATGATCATTTATTTTATTGAATAAAGTACCACATTTCAGCTATCATTAGGGTGGTTACACAAAATATTATTTTATAATGTTATTTTATTACCTGCGGACCTCTTGTTCCTCTCATGCTAAGTGTCTTCAGAGAGAGTATAGGCTACTATGTGTCAAAAAGTTTGATTTATTGCCCCTCAAAAAAAAACCCTCCTCCTACCATAAATGGACACCTGTTTGGACACCTGCTTCTGTACACCCCCACCCATCTAACCCAGCCATCTGTTTATCCACCCCAATGATCCCATAGAATTTATGATTGTTTGGGAAAGTGTTTTTGTGTGGGTTAATTGTTTTTAACTATGTGCTTAAACTTTCAATTGGAAACGTGATAATCTTATTAAACTGTGATAGGGAAGTTTTTTATTAACGTTTTTCACACACATACATTTCAGAGAAAAAACACTCAACGCATAATCAAATATACACCGTAATGTCTGTGTTTCCAGAAAAGAGTAAAAACCAGGGGGTTAAGACGGATATTTAAGTGTTGTTAATTTAAAACTAGTTAGAGTTTGTTACAAGTTAGAAAATAAAAAAGAAAAACTAGGCCGCTATCCATCTATCTAAACAAAACAGTATCAGATAGTTCGGTAAACAATCTGACAGTTTTTTCTGTTACAATTTGAAAATATTAGAGTTTTGTTACCGTTAGAAAATGAATACAAATGGTGACTTTCCCATGAGCGAACAAAAAGTACCTCTCTCCTGCCATGTTGTGTTAAAAGTCTTGCCAGTCCAAAATCCATTGTAACATTACAGTTTAAACGTTTTGAGGAGTTTTGTTACCGTTAAAAGAAAATAAAATGCTGACATCCACTGTGATCTAAAAATTTATATATATAATATATAGTATATATATATCAGATACGTTGGTTAAACAATACGGCAGTTTCTGTTACAATTTAAAAGTTTGAGAGTTTGTTACCGGTTAGAAAAGAAAAGAAAAAATGCTGACTTCTCACCGTGATCTAAAACAAAAAAATATCAGACCGTTAGCAATAAGATACTTGGCAAAGTCTATGTTGTACTCTATCATTACAATTTAAAACTAGTTAGAGTTTTTCACAAGTTAGAAAAAAAAAGAAAAATGTTGACATCTCACCATGATCTAAAACAAAAAAGTATCCTTCCAGATAGTTCGTTAAACAGCACATGGCAGTCAAAATCTTGTAACATTACAATTTAAAAGTTTGAGAGTCTGTTACAAGTTAGAAAATAAAGAAAAAATGCTGACATCTCACCGTGAACTAAAACAAAAAATATCCATACAGATACGTACGTTAAACAATACGTCATTTTTTCTCTGTACAATTTTAAAAGTTAGAGCTTGTTACCAGTTAGAAAAGAAAAAACGTTAAGTGACAGGTTAAGATACTTGTCAAAATCTATGTTGTGCTCTACCATTAGCTACAATTTAAAAACTAGTTTGAGTTTGTCGCAAGTTAAACAAAAGAAAAAGACCCCGTGTATCTTCCGCTGATACATCCTCACACGCTGCTGTCAAAACTCCGAATGTTTACGTCCGGTCCCACTCAAACCACACCTACCACCCCCCTAACACATCCCTAACACCGGAGTCCCGCAAAGATACGATTTAAATGTATGTTAACAGAATTAAACAAAGTAGTGTTTCTAATAAATCGATATAATTTCTTAATTGATGAAAACATTCTATCTGTTTTAACATTAGACCATCATTTTTACTTTAAAAAGTTTTACCTTATAAACAATCACCTCTAAGCCATTGTTTGTTTTTATTTTAGTTTAGTTTAGTTATTCACACTTAATTGAGTAATTCCTTTATTTACTCTTTGGTTTTTGTCAAATTTAACTTACGGTGCTAACCCAGACTTTTTTATTTTTGTTCACTTTTAAAATTAGGATAGTCAAGTTTTCTTCTAAACAATAACCTCTAAGCCAGAGGAAAAACGTTGTTTGGTTTGTTTTATTTTAGTTTAGTTTAGTTATTCGCACTTAATTTAGTAATTCCTTTATTTACTCTTTGGTTTTTGTCAAATTTAACTTACGGTGGGGGGTATGACAGTTAAAACACACACGAATGCTCGCGCAAATATCTAACTGGGGTGTTTCGGGGGAGACTCTTTGATTTTCCGTCTGTAACGCTTGTGGCGTGTTATCTATCAATTAAAACAGACATGCGTAATTAAGCTTCTAAGGTTTTTACAATAAGGTACGAAATGTAAATATTTCGTATCACGCAGTGTATCGAAACGAGATTGGCGCCGGGTGTCTGGGGTTTGTGTGATTACTGAAGCGTCCATATCAGCGTAATGTATTTCAAACGTTTGTGAAACATCTAAGCCTGTTTCCGGGATCGCAACTCATTTGCAAACTAATGAGTTTTGAGGATCTGGCGTTGTGAACTTTGTTGTTGTGTCAAGTAATCAGTTCACTGATCAAAGGGTTAGCCATTGGATTAGTTATTTTATGATATGCACCTGCAAGTGTCAAAAGTTTAGTGAAAAGTTCAGTCAGTGGTCAAAGGATGTGCACCCTATTGAACTTTTTAACCTCAAACATCTGGTTAGGTTAAGAAGAAAAACAGGAATGTTAATAGCCTAATGTAGATCTGGTGGATGTGATTTCACAGAGGTTCAGGATACACTTAGATAGATAGAAAAAAGACAATAACAACAAAAGTGAAATAAATAGGGAGATTTATGTTTTAAACAACCATACACGCAAAACACAAACACTCAACACAAACACAGACATATATACACAAAAACACTCAAACACGCAGACAAACATAAACACAAACACTCAACACAAACATGCACACAAACATCCCTACAGTTAAACATTTAGACGTGTACGAAGTCTCATACAAGCCTTTTTACAAATAAAAACTTTTAGAATCACACAGGGTATCTCTACAAGATGATGAAAAGCAGTATGATTAAACAATGATATAACTTTTGTTTGAACAAATAAGCTAAGTTTTGGAGATTTTTAGAACTTTCAAACCTAAAAAACATGATGTGCTAAAGCAAGGCTTAGAAGCAGTCAAATAATCCTCTGATGAATGCAATACATTTACATCGATTTTTATTAATATATTAGCTATAATAGACAAAATTAGTTGTCATAAGGTTGTTTGCAACAAAACGTGTTTCTTATACAAGATGCTACAAATATCTCACAGAACCTTTACAACAGATTAGACTTTCTTTCTCACTTTACTTAAAAAGGGTGTTATTAACCATGCTGTTTAAATGCAACATATTTATTTTCCACTATAGCACTATAATGTTTTATTTTACTAAGATTTTATCAATTTATTGATATAAGAAACAATCAAATATTCGATAAGTCCATCTCATCACCCCAAGCTGATGTGTCTGCTGGCTTGTGATGACATTAATATCTTACTGATATGTGTTAAGATGTTAAGTATGTGTAAAGTTCAGTATTACTGTTAAAAATTGTTTAAAAAGTAATCTTTTTAGCTTTCATATAGGATTCACGGTCATACTCAGTTGGATTTTGTGTAACAGAGTCCTGCAACAAATTAAAATAGAATGTATGGAAGACTTTACTTTTAAGATATTATAATGACGGACTAAAAACTTTAGATTGATTAAACAACTGAGGTTATGCATTTCTCTTGAATATGTATAAAGTAACCAGTGAGTACATGAAACATTATTGTATAAATACATAACCTTGTAAATTCAGCATGATTCTATCATATTAATCAATAAAAAGACTTAATTGATATACCATATCTGACTTGTATATCATATCTGTATATCATATCTGATCATATCAAAACGCGACAAATTTTCTTTTGACTTTTTAAATGTCAAACAACCGTTTTGTTGGGACAAAAAAACATAGCGTTGTGTTTCTAAAGTTAGAATGCTTATAGTTTGTAGTAAAATCACATCTATAAGCTAAAACATTTTTTCTTTCAAACTCTTTCAAACCCCACCACAAACTGACAAAATCATCCTTAAGTTTGTTTAAACATTTAGCTCTAGCTGAGACCCTGATGGATCTATTTTACGCACAGTGTTGGGAAGGTTGCTACGGAAATGTAATAGGCTATAGATTACAAGTTACCCTATTTAAAATCTAATAAGTAGCGTAACTATTTCAATTACTTTAAAAAGTAATGGTTAACTGAGTTTGATTACTTTTCTAAATATGTAATGTTTTCAACTGTTAATCATTTTTAAACATTTAAACCAGGCAGGGTTAACATTACAGTAGTACTGAACACTGATTACTGTCAAACTTTCAAAATCCTTCATCACTTGAATTAGGATTATAATAATTACATTTTAAAGCACAACACCACAAAATCAGAATTGCTTTGAGATTGTTCTGAGATGAAATACACATTTAAAACCATAACAAGTTAGTTTAATAGCTATGATACTGTTTTTGAAATCAAATGTTTGCATAGCTATGACAGGAAACACTGGCATCTAACAACGGCTTGGAAAAACAGTTAAACTTAAAAAATAAATATACATCAACCAAATAGGAAATAAAACAGTTATCGAATAAACATGTGTCCTATAAACTCCTGAAACATTGGTGTCTCATATTTCAGCGGGGGTGGTGTTCAATAATTATGACTATATCAATTAACTCTGTATCTGTGTGGTTTGTGTGTTTGTGTGTGTGTTGTGTGCGAGAAAGTATTCAGATGTAACCCCTTTGTAATCAATAACATTTCATAAGTAACTGTAATTTAACTACACACTTTTTAACAGATTAACAGATTACAGTTACATTTATGCTGTAATTAAATAGTATTTAACTACGCACTAGTTGCTCCCCACACTGTTATGCTATTACAATAATAGATGGTGAAAGAGTTCATTAACCTCTTTAACGTTAAAAATGTGAACAATATCACTTAACACTAGTTTGGCAAACAAGTGTATGTTCATAAAACAAGCCAGACTCGATTTGAAGCATCGTAACAAGTACAGTCATAGCAGAAAATGTATTATAGCGCCGCAGTTTTTTCTTAAGATAAAGACAATTATTTGGTTTCAAGAACACACGAATCCTAACGCTTAACGCTTCACAAGATAACATAACATAGCACGCTTGCTCCATTACAACATACACGTCAAGCCTGTTTTAGCATATGTATATCGTATTATTCTTGAATATAATTGTTTAGTCTAAATATGTTTTGACAATTCTTTTTGTTTTTGTTTATTCAAAGGTGTTAAATTGAACGTGTGTAACTTAATACCTCATTCAAATGCTGTAGACTTTCAGGTCAGGAAACTACAATACCCAGCATACTCTTCAGACTTCAAACATGGCCACCGGGGGTCCATACCCCAAAATACACATGCATGACAGCGCTCTAAATCGTTGGTCTTCTGATTATATGCGCGCTCGGATACCCTATATAAAAGACTCACATTTCCATGCTTTTTGTGAAGTATGCGCTCCTTCCGTGTTGTGATGTTACAAACCACCTTTTTTGTGATCTCTGTTAGTGATTCAAAGTCCAATTCATTTCCGCGAATCTAATCTTTTCAGTTCGGTTCAATGAACCGGTTCATAGTGTCCATAAGTCATCTCGCAGTGATGTCAGTATGCATTTCTTTTCTAACAACTCAGGGGTCATTTTATATCAGCGAAACATTCAAATAAAGTAAACTGTGTGAACGCGTATCGTCTTTTGTTCATTTAACCTGATGATGTTTGTGGTCACGGTTTCATTCACTGATCCTTCATGTCGGATATGAGTCACGACTGACCAATATTGAGTAGCCTACACATAAACGTGGATATGTTCTACATGCTTAAAGTATAAGCCTGTAGAAAGAATAAACCAGGCTCTCATTGATTTAGCTTAACAACTTTAAAATATAATCTGCATGCACGATAAACCATACACTCTTAAAATCGATAGTACACAAAACATCTGTAAAAGGACTGATAACATATTAATGTGATGTTTTGGTTCATGTCTTAAACAACTGTGTGTTACTAAACAATTTTTTATTAGGTTTTAATATAAAAGATAATAGTTTGTTTACAATTTGGATGTTTTTATTATGAAATCACACAAAGAACCGCTGAAGTACGTACTGTTTAAGACGGAATTAATTGAAGTAATACTATGTGGTAATTTAACTGCTTTATTTACAGTATGCTGAATATAAAACTGTAAACAATTACATTAAAACATTTCAAGCTTGTTAAACAATCACTTACATTCATCTTATGAAAACGCTTTCTAAAACATTTATCAAATACTATAAAGCTCATATCCGTTAAGCGCTGTTTGCACGTTCACATGTACATTATCAACACGTTCTCAATCTGTTCTCATGTACGCCAACATGTTCTTACAAACAGAAACATATTTATAACGAACTTGAAAATATGTCCAAAACATATAAATATCCGTCACACATTGTGCACTGATCTAATGCGTTCTGCACACCTTAAAACAATTAATTCAATCAAGAACCTGACCAAAACCTGACAGACAAAAGCTCAATGATAGTTGACATGGTTCGTGAGGAAGGACAAAATAATTATTATTTGCCACGGTAACATACTGGGGTCCGAGAAATTTGATATCCTTACCGTAGATTTTCTTAATATTCTTTTATTATTCGAAACTTTTTTTGGCCCCCCCCCCCCTTCTCCTTTTTTAATTCATAAACCTACATAGTTAAGGAAAACTTCAACAACTTTAACTGATAATATTTTAAAGGCTCTAACTGAAGAAATTAAATCAGATGTTTTATGTTTAGACTTGTCTGATCATTTTCCGATATTGCATTATTCTGTAATTAGGGTTAACAGGGCTAAACTCTCAAAAGAAATACATCAAAATAATTTTATTTTATTGATCGATTAAATGACAGTCCTTCTACATGGCACAGCTTCAGACTAAACAAATGAAATGTATTTTAGGTCATCTTTCTGGTCTGTCTACGATGCGGAAACAAGACACGACAACCCAAGCATGAAACGTGAGTAGCCTAGATGTGTTTTTTCTGTCGCCTATGCAAATATTACACTTCAGACTTTTCTAACTATTACACTTAAAGACGCACATTTCACAGTACATACATAGATACGCATTATTTTTGTGTATGTCTCTAGACCGTAGGTAAATGACTTACAGTTGATAAGTCATTTTAAGTGAAAGTGGGATGATTCATGTATTTTTTTATTCTCTTCACACCAATACTTTGATACCGGTGTTTCAGGCGTCTGTCTTTTAGGTCTGACCCAGAAAACAGATGCCTTAATATTGCGTTCTTCTTTTTATGAAAACATGTGGTAAGCAGTTTTTGTCCTCATCTGCAGTATACCAAAATGTTTTAACATGTCATAAATTCCAATAGTTAATTAGCAAATGCAACTGTTTATTACTGATACAAGTCACATCAGAGCTGCATTCTAGTTTATATTGAAAGTTTTTCATCTACCTACATGTTTAACGCGCTGCAGTTCTAGGTCTCGTCACACCGGTGTGAGATTTAAACCGCAAAGTTTTTCATCACCTTACACTTTGAAACCAGAACAATTTTATATGTTTCCATGGCTGTTCGCTCTTTCTGATTTAATTTGTTTACCGCAGTTTCACCATTCTTATCTTATTTCCCACCTAATTGTAATTGTTAGGCCTTACACTTATGGCGTTATACGCTTTGTCTCCTAGTTTTTGCTGTCATGTTAGCGGGCCTCTTTGTTTATACAAGTCAATATTTCTGCGAATTTGGTTGATTTAATAAAATATTGCTTTAAACCTCGTCTTCATTCGAGACATTCACGTTACATTATTATATTATCCTAGCTTATATCAGATATAACTTACAAAATCATTTCTTATTAATTATTTTCCGTCTACGCTCCTACGTTCTATTCCGTCTAACTGTTTTCTTTTTATTAAATCGATAACAAAAAACAAAACAACAACAAAAAAAAACTTGCTATCTGCACCACGTTAGACTATCCAGGACTTATCACATTGCTTACCCCTCAACACTTCGTCATTTGTAAGTTGCTTCGGATAAAAGCTCTGCTAAATCGTCTAATGTTTTAAATGACCAAGTTACCTTGTTATTCAAAATATCATAACTGACTTGAGTGAAACTTATCTTAGGCGTGACCAATGTTTATGACTTTTCTGAGGACAACCCCCACCCTGTACACCAGGCAATGTGGTGAGGGTGGGTCCGATCGCTAAAACCAACAACGACTGGCCTGATAAACTCTGCAGTTGCGGCACGTTTGACGGTGAGTACGTTGGAGGTACTGCAAGATCTTGTTGATCAAAAGTTTAACGTTATCTACGTGGTTTGACAGAATCAGCTTCAAGAATCCAATTTGTCTGAGCATTATGCAATTTTTCTACTAATAACGCTTCGCCGGATCTGAAAACCGGAAACTGAAACTGAAATTGCACAAGGTCTGGACCATCATGATTAAAACAGTCAATCCAGATTCTAGCAAACGGCGAAAACATTCTATAATGATTAGGGGACAAAGTTTATGTCTTGGAAAGAATTGAATTCTGAAAAAGTCGTCTGACACAGCTCAAACCCCGATGGAGCGTGACTGGTGTTCTGCCGCTGCTAGGGATGAAGGGGAAAACTTGTTTAGTAAAAGACGTCATAGAGAGATTTTCTTTTCTGACTAGACCGCCTGTAATGTCATTACTACTGTTTGTTTGTAATGACAATTTTATCATTTTCTTCACTACTTCAATGTATAAATGTATATTAAACAATATATTGTTGAAATAAAAGATTGTCTCACTTAACTCGTTATTCTGTTCTCTGAGATCATAAACTTTTTTTTTTGTTTTTTGTTATCGATTTAATAAAAAGAAAAAAGAAAACAGTTAGACGGAATAGAACGTACGAGCGTAGACGGAAAATAATGAATAAGAAACGATTTTGTATCTTATATCTGATATAAGCTAGGATAATATAATAATGTAACGTGAATGTCTCTAATGAAGACGAGGTTTAAAGCAATATTTTATTAAATCAAACAAATTCGCAGAAATATTGACTTATATGAACAGAGGCCTACTAACATGACAGCAAAATCTAGGAGACAAAGCATATAATGCCATAAGCGTAAGGCCTAACAATTACAATTAGGTGGGAAAATAAGATAAGAATGGTGAAACTGCGGTAAACAAATTCAAACAGAAAGAGCGAACAGCCATGGAAACATATACAATTGTTCTGGTTTCAAAGTGTAAGGTGATGAAAAACTTTGCGGTTTAAATCTCACACCGGTGTGACGAGACCTAGAACTGCAGCGCCGTTAAACATGTAGGTAGATGAAAAACTTTCAATATAAACTAGAATGCAGCTCTGATGTGACTTATATCAGTAATAAACAGTTGCATTTGCTAACTAACTATTGGAATTTATGACATGCTAAAATATATAGGTATACTGCAGATGAGGACAAAAACTGCTTACCACATGTTTTCATAAAAAGAAGAACGCAATATTAAGGCATCTGTTTTCTGGGCCAGACCTAAAAGACCGGTATCAAAGTATTGGTGTGAAGAGAATAAAGAAAAATACATGAATCATCCCACCTTTCACTTAAAATGACTTATCAACTGTAAGTCATTTACCTATGGTCTAGAGACATACACAAAATAAATGCGTATCTATGTATGTACTGTGAAATGTGTGTCTTTAAGTGTAATAGTTAGAAAAGTCTGAAGTGTAATATTTGCATAGGCGACAGAAAAACACATCTAGGCTACTCACGTTTCATGCTTGGGTTGTCGTGTCTTGTGTTTCCGCATCGTAGACAGACCAGAAAGATGACCTAAAATACATTTCATTTGTTTAGTCTGAAGCTGTGCCATGTAGAAGGACTGTCATTTAATCGATCAATAAAATTCAATTATTTTGATGTATTTCTTTTGAGAGTTTAGCCCTGTTAACCCTAATTACAGAATAATGCAATATCGGAAAATGATCAGACAAGTCTAAACATAAAACATCTGATTTAATTTCTTCAGTTAGAGCCTTTGTTATCAGTTAAAGTTGTTGAATTTTCCTTAACTATTGTAGGTTTATGAATAAGAGCAAATAAGAATATTAAGAAAATCTACAGTAAGGATATCAATTTTCTCGGACCCCCAGTATGTTACCGTGGCAAATAATGATTATTTTGTCCTTCCTCACGAACCATGTCAACTATCATTGAGCTTTTGTCTGTCAGTTTTTGGTCAGGTTCTTGATTGAATTAATAGTTTTAAGGTGTGCAGAATGCATTAGATCAATCAGTGCACAATGTGTGACGGATTTTTATATGTTTTGAACACATTTTCAAGTTCGTTATAAATATGTTTCTGTTTGTAAGAACATGTTGGCTTACATGAGAACAGATTGAGAACGTGTTGATAATTTACATGTGAACGTGCAAACAGCGCTTAACGGATATGAGTTTTATAGTATCTGATAAATGTTTTAGAAAGCGTTTTCATAAGAGGAATGTAAGTGATTGTTTAACAAGCTTGAAATGTTTTAATGTACTTGTTTACAGTTTTATATTCAGCATACTGTAAATAAAGCAGTTAAATTATCACATAGTATTACTTCAATTAATTCCGTGTTAACAAACAGTACGTAGCCTACTTCAGCGGTTCTTTGTGTGATTTCATAATAAAAGCATCTAAATTGTTAACAGACTATTATGTTTTATATTAAAACTTAATAAAAATGTTTAGTAACGCACAGTTGTGTAAGACACGAACCAAATCATTGCATTAATGTGTTATCAGTCCTTTTACTCATATTTTGTGTACTATCAATTTTGAGATTGTATGGTTTATCGTGCATGCAGATTATATTTTAAAGTTGTTAAGATAAATCAATGAGTTTATTAGTATGCTTTATTCTTTCTATAGACTTATACTTTAGACATGTAGAACATATCCACGTTTATGTGTAGGCTACTCAATATTGGTCAGTCGTGACTCGTATCGACATGAAGGATCAGTGAATGAAACCGTGACCACAAACATCATCAGGTTAAATGAACAAAAGACGATACGCGTTCACACAGTTTACTTTATTTGAATGTTTCGCTGATATAAAATGACCCCTGAGTTGTTAGAAAAGAAATGCATACTGACATCACTGCGAGATGACTTAAGGACACTATGAACCGGTTCATTGAACCGAACTGAAAAGATTTGATTCGCGGAAATGAATTGGACTTTGAATCACTAACAGAGATCACAAAAAGGTGGTTTGTAACATCACAACACGGAAGGAGCGCATACTTCACAAAAAGCATGGAAATGTGAGTCTTTTTATATAGGGTATCCGAGCGCGCATATTATCAGAAATCCAACGATTTAGAGCGCTGTCATGTGTGTGTATTTTGGGTTATGGACCCCCGGTGGCCATGTTTGAAGTCTGAGGTGTATGCTGGGTATTGTAGTTCCCTGACCTGAAAGTCTACAGCATTTGAATGAGGTATTAGTTACACACGTTCAATTTAACACCTTTGTATAAACAAAAAGAATTGTCAAAACATATTTAGACTAAACAATTATATTCAAGAATAATACGATATACATATGCTAAAACAGGCTTGATGTGTATGTTGTAATGGAGCAAGCGTGTTATGTTATGTTATCTTGTGAAGCGTTAGGCGTTAGGATTCGTGTGTTCTTGTAAGCAAATAATTGTCTTTATCTTAAGAAAAAACTGCGGCGCTATAATGCATTTTCTGCTATGACTGTACTTGTTATGATGCTTCAAATCGGGTCTGGCTTGTTTTATGAGCGTACCCTTGTTTGCCAAACTAGTGTTAAGTGATATTGTTCACATTTTTACCGTTAAAGAGGTTAATGAACTCTTTCACCATCTATTATTGTAATAATGCATAAACAGTGTTGGGGAGCAACTAGTTACATGTAGCTAAATTACATCATTTAATTACAAAATAAATGTAACTAATCTATTACAGGCACTGAGAAAAAATGGGTAATTACAGTTACTTATGAAATGTTAATGTTACAAAGGGGTGTGCAGCGATACTTTCTCTCACACACCCACACACCACACACACACACACCAAACACACACACCCACACATTCAGATTTACTTGGATATCTTTGTCATAACTTATATTTTAAAAGCTCTCAACTATGAGACCAATATGGTTCAGGAGTTTAGGACACATTGCTTATCCGTAACTGTTTTATGTCCTATTTGAGGATGGTATATGATGTTTTACGTTACAACTGTTTTTTTTCCCCAAGGCGTTGTTAGATGCCAGTGTTTCCTGTCATATATGCAAAGATTTGATTTCAAAATCAGTATCATAGCTATTAAACTATCTTGTTTTAAATGTGTATTTAATCTCAGAACAATCTCAAGGCAATTCTGATTTTGTGGTGTTGTGCTTTAAAATTAAATTATTATAATCCTAATTCAAGTGATGAAGGATTTTGAAAGTCTGACAGTAATTAGTTGTTGAGTCCTACTGTAATGTTAACCCTGGTTGGTTTACATGTTTAAAAAGATTAACAGTTGAAAACATTACATATTTAGAAAAGTAATCAAATCAGTTACATTACTTATTAAAGTAACTGAAATAGTTACGCTACTCATTACATTTTAAATAGGGTAACTTGTAAACTATAACCTATTACATTTACAAAGTAACCTTCCCAACACTGTGGTAAATAGATCCATCAGGTCTCAGCTAGAGCTAAATGTTTAAACAAACTTAAGGATGATTTTGTCAGTTTGTGGTGGGGGTTTGAAAGAGTTTGAAAGAAAAAATGTTTTAGCTTATAGATGTGATTTTACTACAAACTATAAGCATTCTAACTTAGAAACACAACACTATGTTTTTTATTTCCAACAAAACGATTGTTCGACGTTTAAAAAGTCAAAAGAAAATTTGTCGCGTTTTGATATGATCAGATATGATATACAGATATGATATACAAGTCAGATATGGTATATCAATTAAGTCTTTTTATTGATTAATATGATAGAATCATGCTGAATTTACAAGGTTATGTATTTATACAATAATGTTTCATGTACTCACTGGTTACTTTATACATATTCAAGAGAAATGCATAACCTCAGTTGTTTAATCAATCTAAAGTTTTTAGTCCGTCATTATAATATCTTAAAAGTAAAATCTTCCATACATTCTATTTTAATTTGTTGCAGGACTCTGTTACACAAAATCCAACTGAGTATGACCGTGAATCCTATATGAAAGCTAAAAACGATTACTTTTTAAACAATTTTTAACAGTAATACTGAACTTTACACATACTTAACATCTTAACACATATGTATCAGTAAGATATTAATGTCATCACAAGCCATCAGACACATCAGCTTGGGGTGATGAGATGGACTTATCGAATATTTGATTGTTTCTTATATCAATAAATTGATAAAATCTTAGTAAAATAAAACATTATAGTGCTATAGTGGAAAATAAATATGTTGCATTTAAACAGCATGGTTAATAACACCCCTTTTTAAGTAAAGTGAGAAAGAAAGTCTAATCTGTTGTAAAGTTTCTGTGAGATATTTGTAGCATCTTGTATAAGAAACACTTTTTGTTGCAAACAACCTTATGACAACTAATTTTGTCTATTATAGCTAATATATTAATAAAAATCTATGTAAACGTATTGCATTCATCAGAGGATTATTTGACTGCTTCTAAGCCTTGCTTTAGCACATCATGTTTTTTAGGTTTGAAAGTTCTAAAAATCTCCAAAACTTAGCTTATTTGTTCAAACAAAAGTTATATCATTGTTTAATCATACTGCTTTCATCATCTTGTAGAGATACCCTGTGATTCTAAAAGTTTTTATTTGTAAAAAGGCTTGTATGAGACTTCGTACACGTCTAAATGTTTAACTGTATGGATGTTTGTGTGCATGTTTGTGTTGAGTGTTTGTGTTTATGTTTGTCTGCGTGTTTGAGTGTTTTTGTGTATATATGTCTGTGTCTGTGTTGAGTGTTTGTGTTTTGCGTGTATGGTTGTTTAAAACATAAATCTCCCTATTTATTTCACTTTTGTTGTTATTGTCTTTTTTCTAAGTGTATCCTGAACCTCTGTGAAATCACATCCACCAGATCTACATTAGGCTATTATCATTCCTGTTTTTCTTCTTAACCTAACCAGATGTTTGAGGTTAAAAAGTTCAATAGGGTGCTCATCCTTTGACCACTGACTGAACTTTTCACTAAACTTTTGACACTGCAGGTGCACATCATAAAATAACTAATCCAATGGCTAACCCTTTGATCAGTGAACTGATTACTTGACACAACAACAAAGTTCACAACGCCAGATCCCTCAAAAACTCATTAGTTTGCAAATGAGTTGCGATCCCAGAAACGGTCTTAGATGTTTCACAAACTTTTGAAATACATTACGCTGATATGGACGTTTCAGTAATCACACAAACCCCAGACACCCGGCTCCAATCTCGTTTCGATACACTGCGTGATACGAAATATTTACATTTCGTACTTTGTTGTAAAAACCTTAGACGTTTAATTACGCATGTCTGTTTTAATTGATAGATAACACGCCACAAGCGTTACAGATGGAAAATCAAAGAGTCTCCCCCGAAACACACCAGTTAGATATTTGCGCGAGCTTTCGTGTGTGTTTTAACTGTCATACCCCCCACCGTAAGTTAAATTTGACAAAAACCAAAGAGTAAATAAAGGAATTACTAAATTAAGTGTGAATAACTAAAATAAAATAAAATAAAACAAACCAAACAACATTTTCCTATGGCTTAGAGGTTATTGTTTAGAAGAAAACATGACTATCCTAATTTTAAAAGTGAACAAAAATAAAAAGTCTGGGTTAGCACGCCGTAAGTTAAATTTGACAAAAACCAAAGAGTAAATAAAGGTATTACTCAAATAAGTGTGAATAACTAAACTAAATAAATAAAAACAAACAACATTTTCCTATGGCTTAGAGGTGATTGTTTATAAGGTAAAAACTTGTAGTCTGTAGGTTATCCTATTTTTAAAGTTAAAAGTGTTGGTCTAATGTTAAAACAGATAGAATGTTTTCATCAATTAAGAAATTATATCGATTTATTAGAAACACTACTTTGTTTAATTCTGTTAACATAGATTGAAATCTTCTCTTTACGGGCCTCCAGTGTTAGGTGGGGTGTTAGGGGGGTGGTAGGTGTGGTTTGAGGGGGACCGGATGTAAACATTCGGAGTTTTGACAGCAGCGTGTGAGGATGTATCAGCGGAAGATACATGGGGTCTTTTTCTTTTGTTTAACTTGTGACAAACTCAAACTAGTTTTAAATTATATCTAATGGTAGAGTACAACATAGATTTTGACAAGTATCTTAACCTGTCGCTTAACGTTTTTTCTTTTCTAACTGGTAACAAGCTCTAACTTTTAAAATTGTACAGAGAAAAAATGACGTATTGTTTAACGTACGTATCTGTATGGATATTTTTTTGTTTTAGATCACGGTGAGAAGTCAGCATTTTTTCTTTTCTTTTCTAACTGGTAACAAACTCTCAAACTTTTAAATTGTAATGTTACAAGATTTTGACTGCCATGTGCTGTTTTTACGAACTATCTGGAAGGATACTTTTTTGTTTTAGATCATGGTGAGATGCCAACATTTTTCTTTTTTTTTCTAACTTGTGAAAAACTCTAACTAGTTTTAAATTGTAATGATAGAGTACAACATAGACTTTGCCAAGTATCTTATTGCTAACGGTCTGATATTTTTTTGTTTTAGATCACGGTGAGAAGTCAGCATTTTTTCTTTTCTTTTCTAACCGGTAACAAACTCTCAAACTTTTAAAACTAACTGCCGTTGTTTTCAACGAACGTATCTGTATATATATATATAAGATATATATATATATATATTTTAGATCAAGTGAGATGTCAGCTTTTTTTAATTTCTTTTTCTAACCGGTAACAACCTCTCAAACTTTTAAACTGTAATGTTACAAGATTTTGACTGCACGTACTTTTTAACAAACTATCTGGAAGGAGAGGCTACTTTTTGTTTCAGATCATGGTGACAAGTCACCATTTTTATTTCATTTTCTAACCGGTAACAAACTCTAAATAGTTTTTAAATTGTAACAGAAAAACTGCCGTATTGTTTAACGAACTATCTGATTCTCTTTTTTTGTTTGTGTTTAGATAGATGGATAGATGGATAGCGGCCTAGTTTTTCTTTTTTATTTTCTAACTTGTAACAAACTCTAACTAGTTTTTTAAATTAACAACACTTAAATATTTGTCTTAATAACCCTGGTTTTTTACTCTTTTCTGGAAATACAGACATTACTGTTTATATATTTTATATAGTTTGATGTTTTTTCTTGAAATGTATGTGTGTGAAAACTTTAATAAAAACTTCCCTTATCCCAGTTTAATAAGCATATCACGTTTCACAATTTAAAGTTTAAAGCACATAGTTAAAAACAATTAACCCACACAAAAACACTTTCCCAAACAATCATAAATTCCATGGGAGCATTGGGGTGGATAAACAGATGTCCGGGTTAGATGGGTGGGGGTGTACAGAAGCAGGTGTCCAAACAGGTGTCCATTTATGGTAGGAGGAGGGGGGGTTTATGAGGGGCAATAAATCAAACTTTTTGACACATAGTAGCCTATACTCTCTCTGTCTTCCGGTTGAGCTGCCGGTTGTGTTTTTTTATTTAGAGGCTTGATGGTTCAAGCCCACCCTCCGATGCTGCGAGAGACAGCTCTTTCTTTTCGCGAGTGCCGAATGAGAGATTAAACTCGCCCTGAGATGAGCTCTCAAACTCATTCACTTGCGAAGAGGACGAGCTGTCTCTCGCAGCATTGGAGGATGGGCTTGAACCAACAAGCCTCTTAAAAAAACAACAACTTGACCCCAAAGAATTAATTCATTAAAATCTGATCTTGAATCTCCCTTTTCTGTCAAAAATACAAGAAAAGGTAGTATCTTCACAATTATATTCCTTCTTAGAGAAAAATGGTATCTGTGAGGATTTCCAGTTAGGATTTAGACTGTATCATAGTACTGAGACTGCTCTTAATTAGAGTTACAAATGACCTGCTCTTATCATCTGATCGTGGTTGTATCTCTCTATTAGAGCTACTGGATTTTAGCGCCGTGTTTGACTCTATTGACCACAACATTCTTTTGAATAGACTAGAAAACTTTGTTGGCATTAATGGAAGTGCATTAACATGGTTCAAATCGTACTTATCTGACCGCCATCAATTCATAGCAGTGAATAAAGAGGTATCATATCGATCACAAGTGCAGTATGGAGTACCACAAGGCTCAGAACAAGAACCGTTGTTTTTCACACTTTACATGTTACCCTTGGGAGATATCATCAGGAAACATGGTGTTAGCTTTCACTGTTATGCTGATGATACTCAGCTCTATATTTCTTCGCGGCCTGGCGAAACATACCAATTTTCAAAACTAACAGAATGCATAGTTGATTAAAAAAACTGGATGACTTGTAATTTCTTACTGTTAAATGGTGTTATTACAGGACCAAAAACCTCAGCATGTAATAACCTAGAACACTGTCTAACACTTAATGGCTGCTGTCAATTCTTCGTCATCAGTTAGGAACCTAGGTGTGCAAAAAAAAAAAAAAAAGAGTGCAGATAGTACGCAGGTCAGTAGGATTGCAATGCCTTCTATGTGTAATTACCAAACCGAAACGAAAAACTTGACAGAAAGATAATAGGAGTACAGTTCAGGACTTTTTAGTATGTTCTTTTCATCTTCTTTTCTTTTATTTCTTTTTTTTGTAAAACTGAAATGCAAAATTACAAATATCTTGTTACAAAATGTTAACATATAGCAACATATAGCTCTACTTAATATTACTAATCTTAACAAATGCTATTGCCATAAAGCACTTTATTCTTTAGATCAAACCTATGAATTCAAGATTACATACAAATATATATCTGTATAAACACTGGAGAGCCTTTGCTTTGTTTGTTACCTTTTGCAAAGTACGACATGTGAAGGAAACAGTGAGAGGATTAATTTCTGGCTAACAGCATGGAGACAATCTAGAATACTGCAGTCATTTACTGGTTGACTTTTAACCTAAGAGTCACATGACCAGAACCAACCACTGAGAAGTGTCTTTTTTGTCCTTGCATCAAGCTTTCACAAGGTGGTGCTGATAAACAATAAAACCTTTATATTATAATATATATAAAACGCCAAAAGCTGGTTCTGAACTTCCCGATTCATAACAGTGGCTGAAGCTTCATTACAGATGCTACAGATGAACAAGTATTTTGCTGCTTATTTTCTTTCTATGTGGGTAACTGGGTATCATGCTCCTAAAAGCTTTGAAGATGGTTTTGATGTCGTTTGGGAAAATGAATCATGAACTATCCGAATCTTGAATTGATTGAATCAGAACTAGTTGGATCATGGCTATCCAGTCCATTTTTTATGTCCTTCACTCGCAAACTTCCCTCCGTCTCATTTACTTGGATGTACTTCATTGATTACGTTGCATGAGTGCCCCCTACTGACCTGGAATGTTCCCTACGCCCTTGGTACAATAACCAACTCCATGGTGGATTCTAAGTGATTTGATTCCACTATGGAGTTGTTTTATTGTTTACATTTTCCCTGCCAAATTTGTTTGGTGCAGCATTCTATATGAAAAGGTCATTTATTTCAGTAATTCAACTGTGATTGACAGTAATTGTGAAACTGGTGTATTAAATAAATTCAATGCACACAGACTGAAGTAGTTTAAGTCTTTGGTTCTTTTAATTTTTTGATTTTGGCTCACATTTAACAAAACCTCACCAATTCACTATCTCAACAAATTAGAATACTTTAAGACCAATAAAAAAACATTTTTAAGTGAATTGTTGGCCTTCTGGAAAGTAATGTTCATTTACTGTACATGTACTCAATACTTGGTAGGGGCTTCTTTTGCTTTAATTACTGCCTCAATTGGAGGTGATCAGTTTGTGGCACTGCTGAGGTGGTATGGAAGCCCAGGTTTCTTTGACAGTGCCTTCAGCTCATCTGCATTTTTTGGTCTCTTGTTTCTCATTTTCCTCTTGACAATACCCCCTAGATTCTCTGTGGGGTTCAGGTCTGGTGAGTTTGCTGGTCAGTCAAGCACACCGACACCATGGTCATTGAACCAGCTTTTTGTACCTTTGGCAGTGTGGGCAGGTGCAAGTCCTGCTGGAAAATGATATCAGCATCTCCATAAAGCTTGTCAGTAGAAGGAAGCATGAAGTGCTCTAAAAATGTATTGGTAAACGGGTGCAGTTACGTTGGTTTTCAAAAAACACAATGGGCCAACACCAGCAGATGACATTGCACCCCAAATCATCACAGACTGTGGAAACTTAACACTGGACTTCAAGCCACTTGGGCTATGAGCTTCTCCACCCTTCCTCCAGACTCTAGGACCTTGGTTTCCAAATGAAATACAAAACTTGCTCTCATCTGAAAAGAGGACTTTGGACCACTGGGCAACAGTCCAGTTCTTCCTTCTCCTTAGCCCAGGTAAGACGCCTCTGATGTTGTCTGTGGTTCAGGAGTGGCTTAACAAGAGGAAAACGACAACTGTAGCCAAATTCCTTGACACGTCTGTGTGTGGTGGCTCTTGATGCCTTGACCCCAGCCTCAGTCCATTCCTTATGAAGTTCACTCAAATTCTTGAATCGATTTTGCTTGAAAATCCTCATAAGGCTGCGGTTCTCTCGGTTGGTTGAGCATCTTTTTCTTCCACACTTTTTCCTTCCACTCAACTTTCTGTTAACATGCTTGGATACAGCACTCTGTGAACAGCCAGCTTCTTTGGCAATGAATGTTTGTGGCTTACCCTCCTTGTGAAGGGTGTCAATGATTGTCTTCTGGACCATTACCAAGTCATCAGTCTTCCCCATTATTGTGTAGCCTAGTGAATCAAACTGAGAGACCATTTTGAAGGCTCAGGAAACCTTTGCAGGTGTTTTGAGTTGATTAGCTGATTAGCATGTCACCATATTCTAATTTGTTGAGATAGTGAATTGGTGGGTTTTTGTTAAATGTGAGCCAAAATCATCACAATTAAAAGAACCAAAGACTTAAACTACTTTTCAGTCTGTGTGCATTGAATTTATTTAATACACGAGTTTCACAATTTGAGTTGAATTACTGAAATAAATGAACTTTTCCACGACATTCTTAATTTATTGAGATGCACCTGTATGATTGTTTTTGTTTTGTGAATTGTTTTGTTACTAGTTAAAGAATTGATTTATTACTTTGTGCAATAAGAAAGGAGGGCAAATTGGAATAATACCTCAACGCAACTCAAATTGGTTTATCGTTGTTTGTTTTATGGTTGTCTTCGACTCAAAAGGGTTCACTTTTAAATAAAATAAACGTATAAATAAATGTATAAGTTGGCACCCCAGGACCAGTCAGTCCGCTACAATATATTTTAATCTCACACTGTGTAGAGATGAATGAGAAAACCTGACTTTACTCATTGACTTATTAAATGCTGCTGTTGTTAAAGCTAACAAAGAAAGACATCAAGTAACAATAATGAATTAAGATTCTATAAGAATCATAAGAAATCTGCATGTTAACATACAGATATGACAAATATGGCTGAAATGTCATTAACCTCAGAAAGCTGCTGCAGTCTCTGCATGTACAATAAGCTGCAAGATGTTGGAAGAGAGAAAGGCAAAGCTGCAGAAAGCTGAAGTCGTATCCGCCTGACATCTGTTGATCATTTCAAGCACAGAGCTCCAGCAACGTCCCATCATGCAGCTCTTCTCTGTGCTTTCTGGTGCTCATCTGTAGGTCAGATCTGTGACCGGTGTCCTCCTCTGTGGAGTAAACGCCCGAGTCTCCGCTGCAGTGTCGGCTGTGTGTGCTGGAGTCCTGTTCCTCAGCGTTTGAGTGCTCATCCACCGCCACACCGTCCAGCTCAGCACTGACCATGACCAGCAGCTCACACACAGACTCTGGAGACTCAGGAGCCAGCAGCTGCGGCTTCTCGGAGTCACTTAACCACAGCTGGAGAGACAGACAGAACATGTATTTAAATGATAGGGTGACCCCTTAAGGAACAGAAGAACACAGAATTGTAGATGGTTTTAAAAAGGGAAATCTGTTATAACACTTGTCACTCTTTATGACATTGACCTTTGTTCATTCGATACGTCTGTGATGTTTTCTCCATTAATAATTGTGTGGAATCACTATGAAAGGTTAATGTGGCCTGAAATGTTCAGCATTTGTAGATGATTTTACGTACCGTGTACCTTCAAATAATTTGTTTTCTTTTTTTTGTCTTCAAAAAGAAAGAAAAAAACAAAGCAACTGTCCATTTATCACTTATTCGATCCTTCTCATGAACATAAAAACCTAATGTTTTTTCATAATCTTTTTTGTTTTTAATAATTTTTTTAATGATCTATTTGGTGCATTAGAGTAAAGTGTGATGAAAAAAATTATATATATAAGCAATATCACACGAGTAGACGTGAGATATGGTCTCGGCACGGCTGTGATTTGGCTGTAGGCACGAAGCCGCAGGTAATCACAGCGTGCTGATATACAGCCATATCTCACGTCTACTCGTGTGATATTGCGTTTATACAACAGTTCGACGGCATGAGTGTGTAAATACAGGGGCGGATTAAGGTGGTCAGGGGCCCCTAGGCTGCTCTTTGTGTGAAGCCCCCCTTAATCATCTTAATCATTATGCTTTACTGGAGAAATGTATTTAATGCCATACATGGTCCACACGCAAATAGTAAGGTGAACTTACACACACATTTTCACACAATTTCACTATATAAATTCTTATAAAAGCTACAAATGCTATTCTGTCAAGAGCAGGGAGTAATTTTCTCCTCGTCTTTTGTCGTTTGATCATCATTAACGCTGACACTTAACTCAAGAGGCGAGATGAGACGAGATTTTTACACATTTAAAAAAAAAAAAAAATCCAATTTTTGAAAAACTCCAAAAAAAAAAATACCTGACTGGAAAATAGTCTGCAGGTGCTTTTGAATTTTTTTTTAACGAATCCTCTTGTAATAAATGTCATTTCGGTTCTACTTTCCGATTATGAATTATCATATGATAAAAGACACAAACACTCAGCACTGTAACATGTTTTCCAAAACTCACCGACTGGCCTGTCTCTCCTGTATTTTCATTTGAGTCCTCTCGACCTTAGAACTTGCACATGATTATGAGCTTCTCGAACGTACTCCTAACTTAACTCCCTTTTCACAATGACATACAACTTAAAACTGTATAAAATCAATATACAACAGAGTTTTTCTTAGTCGTATTATGCAAACAATGGTGCACCATAACCAAGTATTCTACGCTCAAGATTCAAAGTGCAAATAGAGACCAAATGGTTCAAGCATGATGCAGAACTCTAGACAGCTACACAACTTTAGCCTACATACTAATTACAGTCTAGATATGTTATGTAGCCTAATTTGCGCACTTCAGGAGTCGCTCTCAAAACGCGGGTATTAAAATCGCTTTTAAATGCACGTGCACGTTTTACCTTTGGTTTTCGATTTAACAATCACGCGAACGCTCTGTGAATATTTAATAAACAACAACAGCCATCATAAAAGTTGCTAGGCAATTCAGTCAAAAGTACAAAGGCAGCACTCTGATATACAGCATTGAAGTTACATAAACATGATGAGATTTTGCCAAAACTATTAGCTCTGGAACAAATAATAGATTAATGAGACCTAAGACTGCCCATTTAACCACTATAGAGACACCAGAGCCAGCGTCAAATTCCAGAAGATCTGGCCGAGGTGAGCCGCTCTCTCCGCGGGTTCATGAGCGCTGAATTGCCCGCTGACGTCCTGGAGCTCACAAGCTAATTTTCAAATAGACGTTATTATTTATTAACAAACTGCATACAAGTCAAAACAAGAACAAATGCTCTTAAAACTATACTCCGTGACACAAAACAGTATTATTTTTATAATTACAGTGGATTTGGGCGTCCGCCATGGTGAAGGAGTTTTTACATCTTATTCATTTAATTTGACCAAGTTTGTTTGAAGTTCTACCCATAAACTTGGTTATACTTTGGATCTGGTTTTATCTCTAGGTGTTCCAATTTTTAATGTGGATATTGTGAATACTTGTTTTGTTAAACTGTGATACGACATGTTGAAAGACACTATGATTAAATATTAAAAGGCAGTAAAAGCTGCAATGGTAAAATATTTATCGGATCTTATTAACAGTAATCCTAGTAATCCTAAATCATTATTTAAGATGATACACTCAGTTTGAAATCCTAGCACAACTACAGGCTTTGATATTACTCAGTCAAAATGTGAAAAGTTTTTATTGTTTTTCATAAACAAAATTGAGGTTCTCAGAGCTAGCACTTCATCTCCTGACATTATTCTTGATTATATTTCCCCACCTCCATCAGAACATGATGTGAGCGAGTTTGAACCGATATCATTATCCAGTTTGGTGGATTTAGTCTGCCATATGAAGCCTACACAGCGCCCAACTCCGTACAGAATCAGCCCTTCTCCAAGTGTCTAATGATCTGTTCTCGGCCACCGATTCAGGAAAGTGTGTAATTTTGGTTTTAATTGATCGGAATTTAACACTATAGGACACAATATTCTTTTGGAGTGTTTAAAGGGGTCACCGTATGCACATTTTTCACAAGTTGATATGATTCTTTAGGGTCTTAATGAAAAGTCTATAACATACTTTGGTTAAATATTCTCAATGGTAGTGTAAAAAACACCCTTTTTACCTGGTCAAAAACAGCTCTGTTCACAGCGACCCATTTCAGTGCATGTCTCTTTAAATGCTAATGAGCTCTGCTCACCCTGCCCCTGTTCTCATGAGACTGTAAACTTTAGCCGCATTTAGCCACGGAAGTTGCAAACTAGCACATCATTAGGAAAGGCGATTTGCATTTGAAAGATTCATTAAAAAAATCTTACACACTTACTACTTCTGTAGGTGAAGCTGGATCACGCACGAGTCACACGAACAAACACATTTAGGTAGATCGGGGGCGCATTCCCTTCAAAAACAAATGTAATACACTGCGAGTTCACCGGCTCAGATGTCAGAAGTAAATGACGACTACTACTGTTTGTTCATTATTACATCCAACAACAGAACACCTCAATCACTTTGGAGACACTCAGTACGTTTACATGAACAGCAATATTTCAATTTTAATATGATCAAGACAATAAGAATCTGCCATGTAAACAGAGATTTTTGATTATCGTAATCCGGGTAAAGTCATACTCGAAGTAAACACAAATCGAATTAAGACATGTGGAGTATTCCTATTTTAGTCGCATTATCAAAGTGCAGTATAGACATGTACACACCTTAATCACACTATTACCAGTGTTTACTTTTTGCCGCATTTTGCGGCAGGATACACGTGGCAGTGGTCAGTTTCACGGCAAACAAAAGAGCATGGCTTCAACAATGCCGTCGTCTGTAAGCATGCATAGCATGACAAATAATTAACTGCACTTTCATAAAATTAAAAATTAAACACCCAAAACTGTATATGGCATCATAATGAAGACGAACTATATGCTTGTTATACGTGAAATTCCAGAGGGGACGTCGAATGGCATCGTGTGGGGATGTAATGACGTGCCATTATTCGATCTATGCACTAAAAAGGAATATTCTAAAAGCAACTTATGTAAACACCTTAATCATAATATTGTCTTATTTAGAATAAGGTAAATAATTAGATTACTGATGTCCATGTAAATGTAGACAATCATGTCTACCCCTGCTCGACGCTGGAGCAGGGGTAGACACTGCCAACACACATTTATGTTCAAATAACATGTAAAAGTGAATTTTGTATCCGATGACCCTTTTAAGACTGTGGGCAGGGATACAAAGAAATGCTCTTGCCAAGGAAATTAATTGGTTTGCCTTCTATATTTCTGGGAGAACTTTTTCTGTGGAATAAGGACATTTTCTTATTCTTCTGCTATAACGAAATGTGGGGTCCTTCAAGGATCTATATTGGGTGCAGTATTATTGAACATCTACATGCTGCCTCTGGTTGATATTTGCCAGATTTTGATAGGGATGTAACGATTAACTGCGAGCCGGTTGAAAATCGATTAAAATCGGTTGAAATACTAAACAAATCGCAATTTATTTAGGGGTAAGAGTTTATATGAATGCATGTCTGAGGGGAACTTACTTTAGAAAAGTTTAGATGGTATTTTTTTAAATTAATCTTGCCTCTGAATAATGCATATTAAAGTTCATAAGTGCAGCGCTGCTTTGTTTACAGCGGAAACCAAGGAAAGGGTTTAAGCGCCACCTGCTGCAGAGAGTGAATATGCGTCTCATTCAGCTCGTCTGCTGTTTTTTATTTATTATTAAAAACTGCTCATGTTCCATGTATGCAGTATCTTTGTTTGGATCGTGATTAAAATGCAGTGGTTGCCTCTAATTTTAAATGGAAAGAGCACAGACAAAGCCTTAGTTTGTTTATATGAAGAGATTTATTTTATTTGTGTTACTTATTTATTTGGGGCTTGTTTTAAAATTTCAATTTATTATTGTTATTTACATTTACATTATATTTAAAATGTAGTCATTTAGCAGACACTTTTATCCAAAGCGACTTACAAATGAGGACAATAGAAGCAATCAAAACCAACAAAAAAGCAATAATATGCAAGTGCTATATTAGTATATTATTATAGTGTTATATTTCAATTTCACTAAGAAACATGCAGCATTTTGTCCAAGCAATAATAAAAGGACACAATTTATAATTTGTCTTAAATCTCATTATGTAAAATAAAAATAAAAATCATAAATCGAATCGAAAAATCTAAATCGTGAATCGAATCGTGCGCTGAGTGAATCGTTACATCCCTAGATTTTGACAATGTATATTATTCATCTCTATGCTGATGACACTCACCTTTATCTCCCTTTAAAGGTGGGGGACAGATTTGCTCTACAGTCCCTCTTTAGTTGTTTTAAAGGTGACATATCATGAAAATCTGACTTTTCCAGGTTTTAAGTGCTATAATCAGGTCCCCGGTGCAACCAACCAAGGAAACGTGAAAAAGATGAACCCAGTAACTTTGTTTTGGGAAGCCTTTTTGCAAGCATTGAGCGGGGGGAAAAAGAGAGTGTCGCGACTGATTCACTCCCTGTGTGATGTGGCAAAGGGATCTTATTATAATATTACCGCCCATTAATCTGTAAGTTTCCACCCACGGCGCCGTCTTTTTGATTTCACAAGTGACAACGGTGTATCAGCTCTTGTGCCATGGAGAAAGTTTGAGCAAAGCATGCTAACTGTTCTGTGTTTGGCTGCACAGACGAGCACAGAACACTGTTTAGAGTCCCAGCCTCAGAGGAGACGACAGAGCAGTGCATTTATTGATGTATTTACTGTATATTGCTGCTGCCACACAGATCTAAAATAAACATGTGATTTATTTCCCAGCTGTTTACCTTCACAGACATAACCCACTGTTTTTGTAACTCATGTGTGTTTTTAACGTAAACTTGTGTGTGAATGAGAACTTAGTTTAGTGCTCACATGCTGTGACAGCCGCTTTCTATACCTGTGCTTCGGATGTGTGCTCTCAGAAAACCCTATATCTGAAGTTTAAACTCATATGGTTTAAAACGCATGATTTCAGCATGATAAACATGATAATCAGAACCAAAACAGATGTTTTCAGCAAGTACGAGCTGTAAGGGCGCAGCTCTTTTCTGGAAAAGGGGGCGGGGAGCAGCAGCTCATTTGCATTTAAAGAGACACGCACAAAAAACAGCATGTTTCTGCTTCCACTCAAAATAGGCATTTTCAAAATGATATAATAAATGATCTGTGGAGTATTTTGAGCGGAAACTTCACAGACACATTCTGGGGACACCAGAGACGTATATTACATATTGTAAAAAGGGGCATAATAGGTCTCCTTTAATGATAGTAAGGAGTGGATGGCAGCCAGTTTTCTTCACCTGAATGAGTCAAAGTCTAAAGTGATAGTGTTTGGCCCTCCGAGTTTATCCAAACCTTTAACTAATCAAGTAGGCCTCTTCTGTGGTTCTTAATCCTGGTCCTGGGGACCCCCACTCTGCACATTTTGTACGTCTTTTTTGACACACTCCGTTCAGTTCATGGAGCTCTTTCTAAATGAGCTGATGATCTGAATCAGTTGTGTTAAATAAGGGAGACACACAATGTGCAGAGAGAGGCATCCAGGATTAAGAACCACTGGGCCTCTTTAATCCTAAGGTACACAATCAAGCAAAGAGTCTTGGTGTTATTTTTTATTTGTGCTATCATTATTCATTTCTTTATTTGTTCTTATTTTATTACTGACTGCTTACTTGTCATTTTTTATTCAATTCAAAGTTTGAAATCAAGCTATCTCGTGCTACTGCACCAAAATTACCCCACTGTAAAATAAAAAAACACTGAGTGAGCAAAAATTTGTGAGATAGCTAGTTATAATTGTAATTAAATAATGTTTACATATGTATAAAAGCCTACATTAAAATCTCTCATATAAATTGGTCTCTTCAATAGAAATTAGCCTACTGATTGCCACCATTGATGGACACATTTTTAAAATAATATTAAAAATATCTGTATGACATTATATTCTGCAGTTCTTCCCTGTTGTACCGAATATCTATACTTTTCAAATTATCATATCGAAGTTAGAAATTCAAATATTGTGACAAAATAAATTTTGTAGGGTGCCACAAGTTTGTTAAAATTTCCAAAGGGTGCCGCGACTAAAAAAAGGTTGGGAAACACTGCTCTAGGCCATTAAGATCTGTACAAAGGTTTCAGTTAAATCTTGGTTAAAATCAAAAGGCCTCCTCTGCTGCAGCTTCATGCTTAACTCTTCACATTAGATATTGTGCCACTCTTGATGCATTTAAATCTCATTTAAAGACTAATTTTTTACACTTGCATTTGACTCTACTTAATTTTGTATAATTTTGTATTCATTTTATAATCCTAGATTGTATGAATGTGTTAGGTCTTGGTATGTAAAGCGAACATGTGCTATATAAATAAATGTGATTGATTGATTGATTAAAAATGCACTTAACTGCATTTTACAGCGAGGATAAACTTTTGATATATGACTAGAAGGGCCAGGAGAGCCCAGTTAAAGAAAAAAAACAACACTTGGAACAACAGAGAACCAGCTGAGACAAAGAGCTAGATGAGAAATGACTTAAGATAGAGGAAACTAACCTTAATCCTACTATATGCAGCAATAATGAGTCAGGAGACCATACATCTTACTGTACAAGTAAAATATATGATTCATTCAGAACAGCTCTCTACACCATCTTCTGTCTTTATTCCTGAAGACAGCTGATAAATGTATTTGGATAAACAGTTCATCTACGCATAACTACTAAAATGTATAAATTGACCTGAGATGCATCAAATGTATTTAAAACCTTATGATATATATCATTTTGGAGCAGGTAACAGTATAAATATTCTGTACCTCCTGAATGTGATCCGGGAGTTGAATGGCTGGGCAGAAGGTGTTCTTGAGGAGCGTGAACATCTTGTAAAAGCAGAAGTTCAGCAGCACCAGCAGGAAGCACAGCAGCAGAGAAATCAGGAAGTACAGGAATATCTGCCAGTACGGCATCTGACCTGAAATCACACACAGCGTTCAGTCGTAATGTCACTGTAAGCCACACACTCATTCGTCTGACAGAAGATTCTAACATCATCCATACATGTAGGCTATAAATGCTCATAAATGTGGATGAATATCCATGTAAATTATTTAAAAAAGAACTCACTGGTATGAGTTATACATTTATTAAATGAATCATTTGCCCAAAACGGTAGCCTTTACTAGGTACAGTGCCAGATATTTGAGGTTAAGTTGCGTCACTGTTTTTTCTTTCTGTGGCTGCGTTACACATATTTTCTTCAATCTGACATGATTGACTTGTGTGTGTGACGGAGCTGCTAACCTTCAGTGCGTGTGCAGTGTGTGTCGCTGAAGACGCTGCTCTTGTTATGGGAGCCATCACGGCTCTGAACTCTCAAACAGTACCACGTCTGCCTGTCCAGCTCAGTCAGAATCACCAGATTGTTCTTCGTCTCCAGGAATTTAGCCTTCTGCAGGGACAGTCAGAGCAAGAAATGATCTCACTCAGCAGTGCCGTCTATACAGTAATGCTGCATTGAAAACACACCAGTCATGGCCGTAAAATAAGAAGGTCCATTAACACGACTGAACGCATCAGGTATTCTGAAATAATGAACTAGGTTATACTTTCAATGCACTTAATATTTCAGCCTAGATTAAGAATGTTGATCAGCATACACTTTAACTGATGTGAACATACTTTGTTTTGAAACCATTCATCAATGTGATGGGGAAACACTCAAACTCTCTGATGATTAAGCATCATTTGATGAGCAGTATCAGTGTCTATTTATGAAACACAAACCTGCAGACTAGTGTGAGAGTTCCACTCTGAATGTGCTGTGAGAAGCCGACACTTCATTACTTTATACACACTTACTGAAATGGGTGAATATCTCAATAATAATGATCATCATTATACCTATTATTATGAGTAAACAAAAATACAACTACAATTTAAGTAGTTAAATGTAATATTAAGAAACTATTTCTTCTTTGTTTTACATTTTTCATAGTCCCAAAAGTTTATTTAAAACTTAAAAAAAGAATAGTTCCCACATGTTCACAGACTATTGGAGCCCAGTGTGTGTGACAATAGTTTTAACTATGAACATTTTGAGAGGAACGAATCTGGTTTGAGATCAGAAACCACCATCTTTCTACAGGATGTGGTCACGCTACTTGGCAGCATTTCTGAGACTGAAACTGAAGATGACTGAAGTGCTTTGTGTTCACAGCTTGTCCTCAGCAGACACCACATTCAGACAGTATCCACACGCAGCCGCTGCTGAAACCCATACGAGAGCTTTTGGTGCGAGTGTGCACAGATACCTGAGGCTCTGCAGAGCGCCTCCAGTACTGGATGAGGTAGCTCAACCTGTTGTTCAGCAAAGTTTTCATGGACTGGTTAGTGCTGCTCAGAGGGTCAGTGATGATGATCTCTAGATCTCCTTTAATCGAGCTCAGCTTCAAGCTGGAGGGAGGACCTAAAGCAGCTGAGAGCAGAAGAAAATAGCCGGGGTCAGCATAGCAGAATCAAACGCCAGGAACAGACAGACAGACAGACTACTGACAGAGAGAATGACAGACAGACAACTGACACACAGACAGAAAACTAACAGACAGACAGAGTACTGACAGACAGAGAGACTGACAGACAGACTACTGACAGACAGAGAGACTGACAGACAGAGAGACAGGCAGACAGACAGACTACCGACAAACAGAGACTACTGACAGAGAGGCTGACAGACATACAGCCTACTGACAAACGGACAGCCTACTGACAGACAGAGAGACATTGATGGCTGCCTCCGTGGCGTGCTCCGCAGTTGTTTTTATGGTTTTGTTCGTTTGTCCTGTCTTTAGTTATATCCCTGTAATCAGTTTCACCAGAGACAAATGGCTGGATTTTAGGAAGTACACACCACCCGATATTTTCACCGGTTTTTGATTATTCTGATGTTGTGCTGGACATTGTTGTCGGGGGAGCTGCGGCGCTGATCAAGCGCTTCAGGATGCGCAGACGGGGGAAGAGAGCCGGTGCGCTTGTGAAGCTCAGGCAGCGCGGATTCAGAACGCCGTTGCCTAGCATCCATCTGACAAACCTCCGCTCTCTACCCAACAAAACGGACAAACTCCTTCTGTTCTCCCGGACAAATAAGGATTTTTTCAAACTCTGCTGCTCTGTGTTTCACGGAAACCTGGATGAAAGACGCCATTCCGGACAGCGCGTTGAGTCTACCGGGCTTTCAGCTGTTCAGAGCGGATCGCAACGCAGAATCAACGGGGAAAATCACGCGGCGGCGGGACATGCTTTTACATCACTGAGAGGTGGTGTACAGATGTAACTGTGTTAAAGACGATGTGCTGTTCAGATCTAGAAGTGTCTTTTACTAACTGTACGCCAGTTCATTACGGTCAGTTGTTTACATTCCTCTGCAAAGCACAGTGAGCTCCGCTTTTACAGAAAACTCGTGATCAGATCACAGAGCAGCCAACAAACCTGGACTCTGTTTTATCTTCTCTGGGTAATGTAATAAAGCAAAATCTCCCGTGAACTACACAATAGCAGACAGAACCTCACAAGGTCCCACCGGGGACAGTAAATATTGGATCAATGTTAAACACAATAAAGAAACGCATATCAATCTGTCACGGGAGCTTTGGGGCTCTCTGATCCTGTTTGGGTTGTGGTCATCTAATACGACATACGCGACGAAATCTGAAATCAGCTAAACTGTATTAAAGGATGTAAAGATTTTTGTTTGTTTTGACTTCACTGATTGGAGCGTTTTTTGAATCTGCTGCCACCGATCTGGACGGGCTCGCAGAGATTGTAACATCTTATATCAGTTTCTGTGTAGATATGTGCATTCCTACCAGGACTCGTTTAACTTACAACAATGACAAACCATGGGTCACTGCAAAACTCAGACAGCTCAGTCAGGCCAAAGAAGATGCTTACAGGAAGGGGCACAATGTCTTGTATAAACAGGCTAAATACACACTGGAAAAGGAGATCAGCGTGGCAAAGAGGAATTATACTGGAAAACTAAAGAACCAATTATTTTCCAGTGACCCTGCTTCAGTGTGGAAAAGTCTGAAAGAAATAACCAACTACAAGACACCATCCCCCAGAACAGTGGAGAATCAACAACTGGCAGACGAACTGAATGAGTTCTACTGCAGGTTTGAAAAAACACCCCACACCGCCCTGAACACCTCTCCACACAACCATTCACACCTCCAGCAACCCCTGGAAAAACTGGTGCTGGCCCACCTGAGGGACATCACTGGACCCTTGCTGGATCATCTTCAGTTTGCCTACAGAGCAAACAAGTCTGCGGACGATGCAGTAAACATGGGACTGCAATATGTTCTGCAACATCTAGACAGACCAAGAACTTATGTGAGGATCCTGTTCGTGGAATTCAGCTCGGCCTTTAACACCATCATACCAAACCTCCTCCTGCCCAAACTAACACAGCTCTCCGTGCCCACCTCCGTCTGACAGTGGATCAACAGCTTCCTGACAGAAAGACAGCAGCTAGTGAGGCTGGGAAAAAACACATCCAACACCTGCACCATCAGCAACGGAGCTCCTCAGGGCTGCGTTCTCTCCCCACTACTCTTCTCCCTCTACACCAACGACTGCACATCTAAAGACCCCTGTCAAGCTCCTGAAGTTTGCAGACGACAACACACTCATCAGCCTCATTCAGGACGGTGACGAGTCTGCTTACAGACAGGAGATCGAGCAGCTGGCTGTCTGGTGCAGTATCAACAACCTGGAGCTCAACACGCTCAAAACAGTTGAGATGATCGTGGACTTCAGGAGAAACCCCTCTGCACTCCCCCACTCACCATCATGGACAGACCTGTGACTGCAGTGGAGTCATTCAGGTTCCTGGGCACCACAATCTCTCAGGACCTGAAGTGGGACATTCACATTGACTCCATTGTTAAAAAGGCCCAGCAGAGGTTGCACTTCCTTCACCAGCTGAGGAAGTTCAACATGCCACAGGAGCTGCTGAAACAGTACTACTCCGCCATAATTGAATCCGTCCTCTGCACTTCTATAACTGTCTGGTTCAGCTCAGCTTCCAAATCTGACCTCAGAAGACTTCAGTGGGTAGTCCGGACTGCTGAGCGAATCGTTGGTACAACCCTTCCTTCTCTCCAAGATCTGTACTCGTCCAGAGTGAGCAAAAGGGCTGGCAGAATCACTCTGGACCCCTCACATCCAGCACACTCCCTCTTTGAACTGTTGCCATCTGGTCGACGCTACAGAGCTCGGAGCACCAGAACAGTTTCTTCCCTCAGGCCATCCAACTCATGAACACTTGACAATAACTGTGAAACACACACTATTTATTCACTCATACACTTATTATCTAACACACATACTCAGTCTACATTTCAATTTTGCACATAATATACCTGTACATACATCTGTTTATTGTTATATACCTGTACATACAATTTGTCGATTTGTATATTTTTATTCCTTTTACTTGTTCTATTTTTAATTTTTAATTTATTTTTATTTTTTATTATGTGTTTTTTTGTTCTGTCACTGTCATTCTGTTACACTGTGGAAGCTTCTGTCACAAAAACAAATTCCTCGTATGTGTAAACATACCTGGCAATAAAGCTCATTCTGATTCTGATTCTGATAGACAAACAGACTACTGACAGACAGACAGACAGACTACTAACAGACATACAGATAGACAGAAAGACAGACAGACTACTGACAGACAGAAAGCAAGAAAGAAAGACAGAGACTACTGACAGACAGAAAGACAGACTACTGACAGACAGAAAGACAGACTACTGACAGACAGACAGACAGACCGACGAACACAAACGACAGACAGACATTCAGACAAACACAACCGACAGACAGACAGACGGACACAACTGACAGACAGACTACTAACAGACATACAGATAGACAGACAGACAGACAGAAAGACAGACAGACTACTGACAGACAGACAGCTCACCGTGTTCATCAGGACAGAAACTGATCTGGACCCAGCCGGAAGACTGCTGTGACGTGTTGGCCCACACACGCAGCAGAAAAGAGATTTTGTAATGTATAGCTCCAGTGAAATCACAGCGATGCTCCAAAACATTGACACACACCGATGTCCAGTACTTCTCATTACTGGCCTTCCGAGACCGAAACTCCCTGTTGGAGGAAAGGACGACGTGAGTGCACTTGATCTGTCAGTAAAGCAGTGCTTCCCGAGCCTGTTCCTGGAGCCCCAGTGCTGTCTCCATCAAACACACCTGATTCAGCTCATCAGCAGACACTGAAACCAGTCTGTCAGATAAAGTAGACGTGTTAGATGTGGTTGTGTGGGCTCCAGGAACAGGCTTAAGAACAACAAAACAATCAGTTCAGTTGGTCATCCGATCCTGGACAGCGGAGTACCTCAGGGAAACAACTGAACATCTCTTATTTAGAGTTCACTGCAGCATTAAAATGTCACCCCTCTTTTGGACGTCCCAAGGTTTAGTAGCTTCTGTTTTTGTCAAAACCCTGCCTACATCCCTACTATACAGTAAGGCACACTAATCAGTCATATAGCTTATGACTATATGATTACTTACATCTGTCATTATGATGTTTTGCATATGCATGTGTGATTTGTATAGACTACGGTGAATATCTGGCTGTCTGAAGATGGACCCTTTGCGTCTCCTTTGACTTCATCGGTGCTTAATAAAGCCTGAGCACATTTAAACACATTTCTCCCTCATTTCTTACAGCTGTAATGCAAAAATGATATCGATTACTATAATAATAATGCTCTTGGTAGTATTCGTTGTACTGTCTTTCATTTATGCTGATTTTCCTTCACTCATTTCTGCATTACAGTAACAGTGAGAATAAAAACAAAACATCTGGACAAAATGCTATAATCAGAAATTTGGAGGAAAAGACTGTTGACATTCCAAAAATGTGTAGACCTAATTTTCTTTATGCTAAATATAATTTAGCAGATATTTTCCTTAGTATTTTGAGATGAAAAATAAACCTGACCTTAAGAAGCATTTACACGATCAGAGACACTGCTATGAGCTGCGGCGATGTTGTGTCACACAGACTGATCATGTGCTCGGCCCCTCAAACTATGCATTACAGAGTGTGTGATGTCTCATGACCTGTACAAACTGTATTTTTTTCCACTTTATCAGCTGATTCAGTCACAAACCCAAATAAGCATGGACACACGGGTCACGTGCATGAAGCAATCACATATGAAGGCTCTTACCGTAGATACTGCGCAGTGAAGGTGACAGTCTGGTTGGCGGCGGTCTCATGAGGCCAGTCCCACCGCAGCACATAACGGGTGTTGAGCGAGTCGACGCTGATGTTCTCAGGACGCCTCAGATCTCTGAATCCTGCCAGACACACAGAGACAGCACACCCACGTATTTATATATGAATAGTCTTTTAATGTGGGCTAGTTACATTTATTTTGGGTTACCAAAACCTGAAGAGTGCCTGCCAGAAGAACAACCAGTGATTTTGAGATTTTGTGAGCCCTGCACCTATGTATTACATTATTTGTAAAGCTACAAACATTCCAGTAAACACTGCTAATAGGGATCAGAAGTGAAAGAAAATAACATTTTAAAGCATCTGTGAAAACAAACCTGAAAACAAAACAAATACAGAGAAATTCTTTGGTGCATTAAGTAGGGCAGGGTTTTGACACAAATTTCACGATTCGATTCTGATTCACAAGCATGTGATTCGATTATCAATTCGATTCGATTCGATATTGATTATTTTGGATATATACCAGTTACAGTACATGCCAAATTTTCTAAACTTATGCTGAAAAATATACATGAGAGTCCGTTGGTACAACATTACTATAATATTGAAGGTTAAAATTACGTTTTAATACATTTTTACAATAATAAAGTTACATATTAATATTTCTACTTCAATTTGTTTATTTTTTTTTTATATAAACATTTAAATGGTGGCTGTCATAAAAACTTGATGGATTTATTAAAACAAATTAAACATTGAAGAACAGTAAAAATGATAATGAATGTGTTATATCGTGCATATATTAAGCAAAATGCTTAAAAAAAGTTTATTTTTCAGCTGACTAATGAGCTTATGGTCACCGAATATGTTTTTCTGAGGTAAATGTGATGTTACGTGACATTGTTTACAAGCCGCTATATTGACGTCTGAAACACTAATTGAGCGATTACATGAGACAGGATATGGATTGTAAAGTTGTACTCTTTCTTTTAACTTACCTTTGGATGTTTAGTCATGTTTATTTTGTGCTGAAAAATATTTAATGGGGAGGAGATGATCAGTTCACGTGCGCCTCGCGCTGCCGCTTTTATTGAAAGTGAGGCGCGCACGCGATCGTACTTCACATTAAACAGCGCCAAAACAGCATTTATTGTTTAAATACTGCAATACAATGGACAGAATTTGAAATCTGAGACTTTGTCTCATATTAAAAGTACCAAAGCACAATGCTTATTGCGATATATTGGATGGGAGGTGCCCTTCAATGTTCCATCCATTAACTGAAAACAGGCTAGACTAATCGATTCTTGGGATTTAGGAATTGATATCGTTCCGTAAAAATGAGAATCGATTAATATTGAGATATTTTTTACCCAGTCCTAGCATTAAGTGACTTATTCATGGGATTGATTGGTAGGCCTAATTAAATAACTAATGCACAGTATATGTTGCCCGTTTTGTTTTTTTTTAAAAGAAAAGAGAACACAATCCAGATGAAAAGACGCAGCGAATGAGAAGAGCTCGTGCCACAGGCATTCCTGTTACAGCTCGTCACATTCAAATACATCATTCTCCTGACGTCTGAACGTCAAACTGAAAGAAAATGACTATTTGCAGTGAATCTTGATTATTTGAAATGATTTATTTAGTTTTTTTTTGAGTGGAAATTCCCCAAACCGGAGGTGCCTCCCATAATCTAAAAACCAGCAGGCTCCCCAGATAGCAAGCACATTCGGGCCGATTCCGGCTGAAATGCGGCACTGTCGGCTCAGTCTCCGCATCGATGCTAACGGGCCAGAGCCGTGCCGACTCTACAAAACATGTCTGGGTAAAAAAGAACAACTTTTTTTTCCACTGAACACAATATATTTTATTTTTAAGAAAAATAGAGACATTTGGGAAAACAGTTAAGTAAACCATGTCACGGCGAAACAATTATTAAAATATAAACATGAATGTCTTCTTAATGAAATTAAGTGCAGTCACTTAAGTGAGCCTAAACCTGCAACTCAACAATAATCAGAACATAAATTATTTTCTGTAAAAAAATAAATAATTTTTAATTGGAGGTTTGGAGCTGCGTTGGTTGATGCGGTACGACGAGGAACGCGTGAACCTACAGTGGTGTGAAAATGTTTTAGCCCCCGTCCTGTTTTTTTTTTTTGCATATTTGTCACTTGAATGATTCAGATAATCAAACAGATATTAATATTACACAAAGATAACCAGAGTAAATACAAAATGCAGTTTTGAAATAATTTCATTTATTAAGGGAAAAAAGCGGTCCAAACCTACATGGCCCTACGTGAAAAAGTAATTGCCCCTAAATCTAATAACTGGTTGTGCTACGCTTTGCAGCAACAACTGCAATCAAACATTTGCGATAAATGGCAATGAGTCTTTCACATCACTGTGGATGAATTTTGGCCCACTCTTCTGTGCAGAATTGTTTTAATTCAGCCACATTGGAGGGTTTCGAGCATGAAATGAATGGATGTTTAAAGAACTCAATCGGATTCAAGTCCGGGACTTGATGGCCACTGACACCTTAATTTAGTTGTTTATTGAAGACATTCAGAGGTGGACTTGCTGTGGGTTTGGGATAATGTCCTGCAGCATACCAGTGCGCTTGAGCTTGATGTCACAAATGACGGTTGGACATTCTCTCAGGATTTCTGATAGAGGCAGCATTCACACCCCCGTCAGCCAGTGGCTTTGGCAGGGAACCGCTCCATGGATGCGTTTTTGAACACTCACCTTAATTGAGGCGAGTGAGGGCTGCAGTTCTTTAGATGTTTTTCTGGGTTCTTTTATGACCTCCTGGACGAGTCGTCGTTGCGCTCTTAGAGTAATTTTGGTTGGCCGGCAACTCCTGGGAAGGTTCACCATTGTTCCAAGTTTTCTCCATTTGTGGAAAATGGCTCTGACTGTGGATCGCTGGAGTCCCAAAGCCTTAGAAAATGCTTTATAATCCTTTCCAGACTGATAAATGTCAACTATTTTGTTTCTCATCTGTTCCTGAATTTCTTTAGATCACGGCATGATGTTTTGCTCTTTAAGCATGCTTCACTTTGTCAGACAGGTCCTATTTAAGTGATTTCTTGATTCAACAGGTCAGGCCTGGGTGTGGCTAGTGAAATTTAATGCAGCTTTCTAAAATAATGTGGTTAATAACAGTTCTTTCATGATTTAACAGGAGGGTAACAGGAGGGGGCAATTAATTTTTCACTTAGGGCCATGTAGGTTTGGACAGCTTTTTTACCTTAATAAATGAAATCATCATTTAAAAACTGCATTTTGTATTTACATGCATTTTCTTTGTGTAATATTAAAATTTGTTTGATGATCCGAATCTTTTAAGTGTGACAAATATGCAAAAAATCTTAAAAACCAGGAAGGGGGCCAAAAACCTTTTCACGCAATATATATACAGGATAGAGAAAAGCCGTGAGTGTTGTTGAACACCACACACACACACACAAACACACAGGACCACAAAAGTCTCTCTCTTGTACAACCATCAACAGTGGAAATGTTGTTTTTTTTTAAATGTTGTGAATGAACAGATGTAAAAATGGCAGGAAGGCTTAAAAAGTATAGACGTGATTCCGCTCATTTAATTACATTCTAAATCGCCAGGGAAACGCAGTATAGTTTTTGGCTTATGCCCTCGCTCTGTGAAAGTAACGGGAGGGAGGGAAACTAGTTGACGTTAGCTGTTAATTAGCATCTAAAATAGTATTTATTTCAAACTGAAAACAAACGGCGGGGTGGGTCTATGTTATTCATCGGGGGTGAAAGATGATCACAGAGTATAGTTACGTATGACATGGACACGTCATTATTAGCGATCGGAGCTAGAAACGTCATCTGTACGGAGCATGGTTAGTCTACGTTACCCGAAAAATTTCCATACGACAGACTTCGTCTTTTTCGACAAGGGAAAAAGTTCCAGGGATTCACATCCTTCGGCCATCCTACACACAGGTGGCTCTGACCGCTCGCACCGACCGGAGGGGGAGGGTCATGTGACTCGCTGCGCTCTTCGCCGCACACAGCTGACGCTCACTGACCGCTCGCAGCGACCGGAGGGGGAGGGTTGTGTGACTCGCTGCGCTCTTCGCCGCACACAGCTGACGCTCACTGACCGCTCGCAGCGACCGGAGGGGGAGGGTTGTGTGACTCGCTGCGCTCTTCGCCGCACACAGCTGATGCTCACTGACCGCTCGCAGCGACCGGAGGGGGAGGGTTGTGTGACTCGCTGCGCTCTTCGCCGCACACAGCTGATGCTCACTGACCGCTCGCAGCGACCGGAGGGGGAGGGTCGTGTGACTCGTTACGCTCTTCGCTGCACACAACTGGACGCTTCCCTGACATTCCGCTCGCAACCGACCGGAGGGGGAGGTCGTGTGACTCGCTGCGCTCTTCGCCGCACACAGCTGACGCTCACTGACCGCTCGCACCGACCGGAGGGGGAGGGTCGTGTGACTCGCTGCGCTCTTCGCCGCACACAGCTGACGCTCACTGACCGCTCGCAGCGACTGGAGGGGGAGGGTCGTGTGACTCCCTGCGCTCTTCGCCGCACACAGCTGACGCTCACTGACCGCTCACAGCGACCGGAGGGGGAGGGTCGTGTGACTCGCTGCGCTCTTCGCCGCACACAGCTGACGCTCACTGACCGCTCGCAGCGACCGGAGGGGGAGGGTCGTGTGACTCGCTACGCTCTTCGCTGCACACAGATACGCTCACTGACTCCCGCTCGCAGCGACCGGAGGGGAGGGTCGTGGGAATCGCTGCGCTCTTCGCCGCACACAGACTCGCTGCGCTCTTCGCCGCACACAGCTGACGCTCACTGACCGCTCGCAGCGACCGGAGGGGGAGGGTCGTGTGACTCGCTGCGCTCTTCGCCGCACACAGCTGACGCTCACTGACCGCTCGCAGCGACCGGAGGGGGAGGGTCGTGTGACTCGCTGCGCTCTTCGCCGCACACAGACTCGCTGAGCTCTTCGCCGCACACAGACTCGCTGCGCTCTTCGCTGCACACAGCTGACGCTCACTGACCGCTCGCAGCGACCGGAGGGGGAGGGTCGTGTGACTCGCTGCGCCCTTCGCCGCACACAGCTGACGCTCACTGACCGCTCGCAGCGACCGGAGGGGGAGGGTCGTGTGACTCCCTGCGCTCTTCGCCGCACACAGCTGACGCTCACTGACCACTCGCAGCGACCGGAGGGGGAGGGTCATGTGACTCGCTGCGCTCTTCGCCGCACACAGCTGACGCTCACTGACCGCTCGCAGCGACCGGAGGGGGAGGGTTGTGTGACTCGCTGCGCTCTTCGCCGCACACAGCTGACGCTCACTGACCGCTCGCACCGACCGGAGGGGGAGGGGCGTAGTGTGATCGACTGCGCTCTTCAGCGCAAACAGCTGACTCTCACTGACCGCTCGCAGCAACCGGAGAGAGAGGGGTCGTGTGACTCGCTGCGCTCTTCACCGCACACAGCTGACGCTCACTGACCGCCCGCACCGACCGGAGGGGGAGGGGTCGTGTGACTCGCTGCGTCTCGCCGAACACAGCTGACGATCACTGATCCGCTCGCAACGAACGGAGGCGGGAGGGTCGTGTGGCCCGCTGCGCTCTTCGCCGCACAAAGCCTGACGCTCAGAATGACAACGCTCGAACCGACGGAGGGGGGGTCGTGGACTACGCTGCGGTCTCTTCGCCGACACAGACGCGCCTGAGCTCTTCGCCCGAACCACAGACTCGCTGCGCTCTCGCTGCCACAAGGCTGACGCTCACTGACCGTAGCAGCGACCGGAGGGGGAGGGTCGTCGTGACTCGCTGCGCTCTTCGCCGCACACAGCTGACGCTCACTGACCCGCTCGCACGGACCGGAGGGGAGGGAGTGTGACTCGCTGCGCTCTTCGCCGCCACACAGAAACTAGCTGGCTCTTCGCCGCACACAGGACTCGCTGCGCTATGCCGCACCCAAAGTGACGCTCACTGGACAGCCCGCAGCGAACGGAGGGGGCGGGCTGTGTCTGACCGCTGCGGCCTTTTTCTTCGCCGTCACACAGACTAGATGAGATCTTAGCCCGCCACAAGACTCGCTGCGCTCTTCGCTGAACACAACTGTACGTCACTGACCGCTCGCAGCGACCGGAGGGGGAGGGTCGTGTGACTCGCTGCGCTCTTCGCCGCACACAGCTGACGCTCACTGACCACTCGCAGCGACCGGAGGGGGAGGGTCGTGTGACTCCCTGCGCTCTTCGCCGCACACAGCTGACGCTCACTGACCACTCGCAGCGACCGGAGGGGGAGGGTCGTGTGACTCCCTGCGCTCTTCGCCGCACACAGCTGACGCTCACTGACCACTCGCAGCGACCGGAGGGGGAGGGTCGTGTGACTCCCTGCGCTCTTCGCCGCACACAGCTGACGCTCACTGACCACTCGCAGCGACCGGAGGGGGAGGGTCGTGTGACTCCCTGCGCTCTTCGCCGCACACAGCTGACGCTCACTGACCACTCGCAGCGACCGGAGGGGGAGGGTCGTGTGACTCCCTGCGCTCTTCGCCGCACACAGCTGACGCTCACTGACCACTCGCAGCGACCGGAGGGGGAGGGTCGTGTGACTCCCTGCGCTCTTCGCCGCACACAGCTGACGCTCACTGACCACTCGCAGCGACCGGAGGGGGAGGGTCGTGTGACTCGCTGCGCTCTTCGCCGCACACAGCTGACGCTCACTGACCGCTCGCAGCGACCGGAGGGGGAGGGTCATGTGACTCGCTGCGCTCTTCGCCGCACACAGCTGACGCTCACTGACCGCTCGCAGCGACCGGAGGGGGAGGGTCGTGTGACTCGTTACGCTCTTCGCTGCACACAACCGAGGGAGTCTTGCACTTTCCGTCTTTGATGACACGTAAAAAACTGTGCATACCGCAGGAACGGTTTTTAGTGGTTTTGAAACCGTGACTTTTTCCCAAACCGCGGTATACCTTGAACCCGGTTATCGTCCCATGCCTAGTCCACACTCAGGGCAGTCATCTACCTCTGGCCCGAGTTAGTTTAGTCACAGGTGGGCAGTGTTGGGCTAGTTACTCAAAGAATGTAACGTATTGCTCATTACTAGTTACTCCTTTCAAAAGTAATATTGTTACTTACTTGTTACTTTCTGGCACCAGTAATTAGTTACACTACTAGTTACATTAGTTTTTCTTCACGCCCCACAGAAGTTGTAACTGAGTATCTTCCACATAAAATTATTCTAGAATGTTACTAACAACATATTTCTGACTCATCATTTGACCAAAATCCACATTGGATCGCAGTTAGAAGTGATCACAAACACTCAATAGTGATTAATAGTGACATTCATGTAGAAGTGTTGTATTAATCTCATTAACTATCATGTGTGGCTTGAAGCTAATTGTGATTTCTCCGGTCCCCTGAGTTCTGATGACCTCTGTGCTACTCCACACTTCATCTGCCGCACTGTACCTCTGTCTGATTACTGCAGTACGGTCACTATCTTTAGGAGAAGGGCGGACCAGCGCATTGTTATATAGTCGCGCAGTTAACCCCACTGAAAGAGTAAAAGCGTTCTGTGATGATGAGAAGGACAGATGAGACCCCAAGCAGCGGTGAGAACTCTCTCCAGCGCGAGGCTGTGAGTACAGCGGCACACGCGGCGGTGTGAGAGGATCAGGAGGAACTCACCCGCGGACACTTCCAGCAGAAGCAGAGCACACACGCTGAAGCTGAAGCAGCGAAGCGCCTTCATCACCGCATTGCGCTGCTGCTCGCTCCGTCCACAACACAGGAAGCACGGCTTCGGTCAGGCGGAAGTCCTGTTCGATGGCTCAGCTGAGTCTTCTTCTTCTTCTTCTTCTTCTTAATTTTATTGGCGGTTGACAAACAACTTTCAGAGGTGCATACCGCCACCTGCTGTGCTGGAGTGTGAAGTGAGTTCAGTCTAGCTATGTATTATGTATTAAGTCCACTATTCCTAATTAATTTTAAAATGGTCTTTATTATTTTACCACATCCTTGTATTGTGTTTAATATGTTGCAGATTGAAAATTCATTGCATCCTGAGTTCTGTAATTCTGTTCATACCTGGGACAGAGTAGCAGCACATGATCAGCTGTGTCCTTCACTTGGCATGTTTCACAGCATCCACTACTGTGTGCTCCTGTTATATACCTGTAGAATTCAGCTGTGTGACCCATCATTAGTCTAGTTAAAGTGGCCTGATCTTCTCCACTGCAGTTCAGTATCGGTTTGCTTTGACTTACGCTGTTTTGTATATTATAAAAATGTCCTTCTGTTTTACAGTCATTGCCATTTCCACTTGCAAGCTTCTTTAATTATACTTTCCCTTCGTGCTGCTTAGTGAAACTGAAATAGTAGAGTATTCAGATTAAGTGACTCTTTAGCCATTTTATCAGCTTTCTCATTTCCTGGTATATCAACACGCGCTGGAACCCAAACAAAAAACTATTATTCCAGCATGTCTTAATCTATACAATATATTCATTATTTCTATAAAGATATCATATCTAACAGTTTGAAAAGTGTGAAGACTGGTAAGTGATGCCATTGAATCTGAACAAATCACTACCTAATCTATTTCGGCTGTGTAGACTGATGTCCCATCCGTTAACCTCCCATATGTTCCGACTTTAAATTCTGGAGCATAGAATGCAGATCCAATACGACCTATTTCTGTGTTTCTTGAGCCATCACTGTATATTGGCAGAAATGCATAATAAACTGTTCTGATATATTCTGTTGAATGGGTTTTGATATCAATGTCAATCTGTCCTTTTTGAATATATTCATGAGTTTATTGGCGGATCGCATTAAAAGAGCATTGGCGCCATCTACTGTGGTAATGTATCAGAGACACTATATCCCTAACATTATTCCCAGACCTTTCAGTGTTGCTCCATCTACAGCCCAAGTCCATCACAGTCCAGAGACGAGAAATAACTACATTATGATTATTATTATTATTATTATCTATTATTATTAGCACTATCCCTACCAGCTCCTACATCTACAGATCCAAGGCCATCACAGTCCAGAGACGAAGAATAACTACATTAGTATTTTTTTATTATTATTATTATTATTATCACTATCACTACCATTCCTCCATCTACAGCCCAAGTTCATCACAGTCCAGAGACGAGAAATAACTACATTATTATTATTATTAATACTACTACTCATTACCATTCACCATCTACAGCCCAAAGTCTCACAGTCAGAGAAGGAGAAATAACTACATTATTATATATTATTATTATTATTAATTATTATTATTATTTATTTATTTATTATTATATATTATCCCTATCACTACCATTCCTCCATCTACAGCCCAAGTCCATCACAGTCCAGAGACGAGAAATAACTACATTATTATTATTATTATTATTATTCTTATTATCACTAGTCACTACCATTCCTACATTACAGCCCAACGTTATCCACAGTCCAGAGCCCGGAGAATAATTACATGAGGATATTCTATTCATTAAATTACTTCTAATTAAACATTGTATTAATAATTTATCTCCTTCTACTGGATTTAAAAGCTTTTTTAATGTTAATTGTTGAACACCTTTCTTCTTAGATTCTTCTATTAGATTACTTCTTTCCTCTGTATATCTATTACACGTAATGAGTCCATGTTCCACTGTTTCTTTAATATCACACAATCCTGCAGACTGTTTTCCTATTATACAGTATATTATATTATATTCCTGTATGTCCAAGTCTTAATCTAGAAATACTACAGTCTTCTTTCCTTCTCCCTCTTGAGTTGCTTCCTCTTCCTACCAATGGTTGGATTAAGTGTAGATGCCTTCCCTTTCGCTCATTATCCCAATAAGATCGCCAGTTTTTATTTATCTCACTTTTTATTATTGATTTGAGTTCTGCTTTACTATACAGAATTTGCATATCTATATTTTCCTTTGCCATAACTTGTTTTGCTAACTTGTCTGCTGCTTCATTCCCTGATACTTCTATGTGCCGGAGCTAGTTTATTTGTCTGTTGTATCATGTACAATATCTGTAGTATCTCCAAAACTATATCTTGTCTAGTTTCTGAGCTTCTTTTGAGCTTCTAGGCATAGCAAAGCTGAGCTTGAATCTGAGCATATTAGAGATCTACATCTACCCCATCTCTACCTGTAACGCTGGAACTGGAGAAGAAGGATAAGCTCCACAGCAAGTTCTCAAAGCTTGGGACTGAATTCTCTCTAATCTTCCTAATTGTGATTTAGTAGCTGAACCGTATGTCATACAACCATAATCTAATATTGCTCTTATCATTGTCGAATAAATCGTTTTTAATGCCAATCTATCAGCTCCCCATTCACGTCCTGAAATACACCTCATTACATTTAAAATCTTCTTACATTTATCCACCATCTTATTAATGTGTGTATTCCATGTAGCTTTTGTATCAAACCACATACCTAAACATCTTATCACTTTAACCTGTTCTAACTAAAACCCCATTTATAAGACCACCTCTCAACATTATTTACAGCGGTTTGCATTTTATTAACAATATAATCTGCATTCCGACCTCTAAGCCACAGAGCTCCATCATCTGCAAACAACGATTTATTTATATCACTATCTAATGTTGCAAATACATTATTTATCATAATAATAAACAACAAAGGAGTTATGACACGCCCTTGAGGAGTTCCATCTCAGTTGTTCCTTTCGTGATTATACTCCCCATATCTTTACAGTTAATATTCTCATCAATTTCAAAAAATCACGTAATACTAGTTTTTTTTTTGTTTTTTTTTTTTGTCTTTATTATAATTTTACATCGATTCCACTTTGATCGAATTGATCAAAAAACCCTCCTTCCATAACATGCATAAGCGTCCCACGTTTCAAAGATAACTGCTATTCAGTTTCTTTATTTTAATCAAGCTTCTCCAATATTGATGCCAAATTAATCATTGAGTCCATTGTTACCTTTACACGTCTAAAACCAATTTTGATATGGGGGAAAAAAAGATTGTTCAATTGTGGTACAGGAAAACGCCTGTCATCATTTTTTCCATTTGATTTACCTAAATGTGAACGTTAAGCTATAGGTCTACTAGTTTCAATGCATACTTGGGGGTCTTACTGGGTTAAAATCTGAATTACTAAAGCTTCTTTCCAGTTTAGGTAATAGTCCCTTCTTACCCCATACAATGTCTATAAAATCTCTAGACTGATTCATCACTTAATCATTGCAAACATATAGCTAATCCATCGGGTCTGGAGTGAATTTTTAATTCTGAGATGAAAAACGGAACACTCAAGCTAAAAACATTTGTACTCTCTTTTTTAACCATTAATTACAGTGGGGAAAAAAACAGTATTTAGTCAGCCACCATGGCAAGTCTCCCACTAAACGATGAGAGACGGGCCTGAAATTTTATATATATATATATATATGAGAGACAAAATTAGGAAAAAAAATCCAGAAAATCACATGGTAGGATTTTAAAATAATTTATTTGCAAATTATGGTGGAAAAAAAGTATTTGGTCAATAAAAAAATTTCATCTCAATACTTTATATACCCTTTGTTGGCAATGACAGAGGTCAACGTTTTCTGTAAGTCTTCACAAGGTTTTCACACACTGTTGATGGTATTTGCGGCCCAGTCCTCCATGCAGATCTCCTCTAGAGCAGTAATGTTTTTGGGCTGTCGCTGGGCAACACGGATTTTCAAATACCTCCAAAGATTTTCTATGGGGTTGAAATCTCAAGACTGGCTAGGCCACTCCAGGACCTAGAAATGCTTCTTACGAAGCCACTCCTACGTTGCCCGGGCGGTGTGTTTGGGATAATTGTCATGCTGAAAGACCCAGCCACACTTCATCTTCAATGCCCTTGCTGATGGAAAGGAGGTTTTCACTCAAAATCTCACGCTACATGGCCCCATTCATTCTTTCGTTTACCCGGATCAGTCGTCCTGGTCCCTTTGCAGAAAAACAGCCCCAAAAGCATGATGTTTCCACCCCCATGCATCACAGTAGGTATGGTGTTCTTTGGATACAACTCAGCATTCTTTTTCCTCCAAACACGACAAGTTGAGTTTTTTCCAAAATTCTATTTTGGTTCATCTGACCATATGACATTCTCCCATTCCTCTTCTGGATCATCCAAATGCTCTCTAGCAAACTTCAGACGGGCCTGGGACATGTACTGGCTTAAGCAGGGGGAAACGTCTGGCACTGCGGGATTTGAGTCCCTGGCGGCGCAGTGTGTTCCTGATGGTAGCCTTTGTTACTTTGGTACCAGCTCTCTGCAGGTCATTCACTAGATCCCCCCATGTGGTTCTGGGATTTTTACTCACAGTTCTTGTGATAATTTTGACCCCACGGGGTGAGATCTTGCGTGGAGCCAGATCGAGGGAGATTATCAGTGGTCTTGTTTGTCTTCCATTTTCTAATAATTGCTCTCACATTTGATTTCTTCACACCAAGCTGCTTATCTATTGCAGATTCAGTCTTCACAGCCTGGTGCAGGTCTACAATTTTGACAGCTCTTTGACAGCTCTTTGGTCTTGGCCAAACTTGAGTTTGGAGTGTGACTGTTTGAGGTTGTGGACAGATGTCTTTTATACTGATAACACGTTCAAACAGATGCCATTAATACAGGTAACGAGTGGAGGACAGAGGAGCCTCTAAAAGAAGAAGTTACAGGTCTGTGAGAGAAATCTTGCTTGTTTGTAGGTGACAAAATACTTATTTTACCGAGGAACTTACCAATTATTTTAAAAAATCATACAATGTGATTTTCTGGATTTTTTTCTCATTTTGTATCTCATAGTTGAGGTATACCTATGATGAAAATTACAGGCCTCTCTCATCTTTTTAAGTGGGAGAACTTGCACAACCGGTGGCTGACTAAATACTTTTTTTCCACACTTGGATATGGTGCTCTTTTAACAACTTCTCCCTTTTCCTAACCATTCCTTCGTCAAACAATCTGAGCGAGTCATTTTGAAATTCCTTTCGAAACAACATTTATGCTTTTCCTCTACTTTTGCTATTGCGCCGCAATATTTAACACAGGGTAATCATATTCTCTTTGAATCCCGCTCATCTTTTTAATCATGCTCCACACTTCCTCAATTGGAGTGTTTTTCCCTATTTCTTCACAGAATGATCTCCGATACTCGTTCTTCACTTCCCTTATTGTTCTTCTAGTTTCTACTTGAGTCTTGTCATATATGATCATGTTTTCCCAATTGTGAGTTTTCTTTAGAATTTTGAATGCTTTCTTTTTCCTTTTAATGCTATTGTACACCTCTCATTCCACCATGGAACTATTTTCCCCACCCTCTTTCCTTTGCTTTTCTGAATGCATTCACTAGCAGCACTTTGTATCACTGATATTAACTCTGTATATATTCTTTCGATTATTATTATTCCTTCATTCATCATCATTCTCACACTCTCTTTTCCCCAAGCTCCGCCCATATACTACAGAAATATAACTGCACGAGTAAAGAAAACCAGAACGGGGGGCAAGTACTCAATGTAGCATTGCACTGATCACTAATAAACACTGTGTTCCTTCCAGGTCTCCCTTGAGGCTTGTGGGTGTGTTTAGCAGCCATACAGCCAGCCCTCTTTGGAGCTTTATTTAAGACACATACCTGTCAGACAAGCATCTCTCAGGCTTGATACAAGAAGAGCTGCTCTTCAGACTCAGCGCTGCAGTTGTCCAAGTAAGTAGATTTCCAATTTAGAGCACTTGTGAACTTCAGATGTGGAGCTCATTTAAAGACATGTATTCTGTATTTTATATTACAGATGTATTAAATATGCAACTAGTAATTAAGTAAGTACAATAAAAATGTATAGGGTAGAGGTTGCATTCCTAATATTTAAGTCCCAAGAAGATATTGAACATAAAATACAGGGCTAAGGGGATGCCAATCATGTCATATTAATATTGTGAGAAAAATATTCTACCATTTTGTTGTTATTATTATACATAACAAAACATAAAAGGGTTAATGAAGTTACTTACAAATAAATAAATAAAACAGAACACTAGCTCTCTGGGGAAACATTAGATCTCTTTCCATGTCTTCATTTCTAACCTTGACTCATTTAAACTCATTAAAACAAGTTTAGGAACTTGCTCATAACGTCTTCCTTTATTTTAAAACTGTACTGTATGTGTGTGAACTAATTCAGACAATTTTGCTCATTATGCTTCAGTTAATTTAGCAGACTCCAATCAAAATTAATTCAATATTACATTAACAACCATTGTTTGGAAATTCAGCGCAAGGTTAAAAGCACCTCCTGTAAGAAGAAAAGCAGAACTGATCATATCTTCTGATTTCCAATCTAATGTAAATTATATATAGTGATGAACCAATCTTGATTTTTCATGGCGAATTCAAATTGCTGATGTTTTACAATCAAATGGGTAGATTCCGATAGCCGAATTCTTAAAATACATTTTATTATTAATAGTATTATTAATAGGCCGACTTTAACATTGTGGAATCATGCTACATGAAACATGCCTACATTCAAATTATTCAAATTCATATTTTTTATATTCATAATCCCTCACTCTCAATTCAGTATTTAGGATTTTCTTCAAGTATTTCACGTATCACAAACAGTGATCTTGCTCTACCTGCTACAGTATTTTCTTCTCTTTTCATCTGGCCTTTGATGATAGCTGTTTACAGATTTCATAATATTTCCAGACAAATGGCATTTTGGAAAACGATTGCAATGCAATTTATGTGTAAGTCCGGTTTGTGTTTTGGCAATTAGAGAGCTATAGAATGTCTATAGAATCACTAACATACCAGCATTGCTTTAGGTGTGGAGACTGAGTGTTTGGGTTATTCTGTGTTGCAGGTTCAGGCATGATGAAAGGCATTATTCCCAAGAACAAAACCAAAGGTACTGATTTCTGCGGCGTGAAAGACTATTATTTCATAATCCGCTCTGATCTCGGTTGCTATATGCAGTCGAGTAATTTCAATAAAGGCTTAGGCATCACTATTTTCAGTCTGCACCCTGCCTGCCAAAATGGAGATCATTACCTTGGTCACGAGGATGGCTACTTCTACATCATCAAAGGCAGTTCTTACCGCAGGGTCATCGATCTGTCGACAGACAGCGGTGCTGTAGTTTACAGCCTTCATCCCAACTGCCAGTGTGGAGACCACTACCTCTCAGCCTTTGGCAATTTTTACATCATCTTCCAAGGAAAGGGCACTTACCGAAGAACAACAAACATGAATCATGACTCGGATGCTGTTGAATACGACCTGCATCCCAACTGCAGAGATGGTCTGTATTACTGGGGTCTGCCAGACCACTACTACTTCCTCAAGCCGGTCTCAGAGTGGGGAGTTGAGTACTACAAAGGGACCAACTTCAACAAAGACAAGTGTGTCGATGTCTATTCTATTCATCCTGATGTTATTAACTTCCTGCCTGGTGGCCTGTCAGTAACTAAAGGCCCAGCATTTGGCATTTGGGAGAATATTAAAACAATAACTAATGACAGCAATACACCAGTGAAATGGCAAAAGACAATTAATAAAAAGGTTGGATACAATAAGGAGAAAATGTCCCAGATCACGCACAACTGGAAGATAGCCACGTCAGCCTCGATTGAATCTGGAGCCCTTTCAGGGTTAATTGCGAAGTGTCAGTTCTCGTTTTCTGCAGAATATGGAGGTTCACATGTCAGCACTGAAAACGAAAGCTGGAACGAAGCAACTGAAGTGGATGAACAACTCTCATTTGAGCTGAAGCCAAATGAAAGTTTATATCTGTGGCAGTACAAACTGGGTCTTGGACAAGAACCAGTGTTGTTCTGCCGTGATTTGATGATTGACGATGAGCCTAACCCTCCAGCTAAAATCCCACTGCCACCTGCACAAACATAAACAACGATCAGCACAATTTAACTACAACGATTTACTTAACATATTGAAAGCAAAATCCAAATGGAATATGTTGGAT
>JADLZN010007089.1:240000-258633 GCA_018155175.1 Sinocyclocheilus anophthalmus
TTCTGCATCCACAGAGCCTGAGAAAGCAAGGACTCTGCTGATCCTGATCTTTTGCAAGTCGTTGCTAGTCCAGTTAGACAGGGGGAGAGGACAAGCTTACACAGCAAACCCATGCATGAATCTCAAAGTTTTAACATGGTTGAAGCTGGTCCCCAGCCTGACACTTAATCGATAATCAGACAAAGAAAATGGAGGTGTAAAACATCTTCTCCAATGCCAGCTCACACTGATATGGCCAAAACATAGTCTCTCATATTGCCATTCTGGGTGAGAGTTATGTAATTCAAATCAATTCAATACACTTTATTGTCCACAATGGGGAAATTTGTCTTGGACCCTGAATCCCGCACATATACTGATCAACATTACATTGCATAATAAAAATCCACATAAACAAATATAAAAACCAACATTCCAAGCAACAATAACAATCCTAGTTCACATCACAGTGAACATCACAGTTACATGAATAAATTACACGTTTAAAAGTCTAATTGACGTAGGTACAAAAGATTTCTTAAAACGGTTGTATCCGCACACAGGCAGCCTGTATCGTCTACCAGAAGGCAGCAACTCATACTCAGACTATAAGCTATGTGAGGGGTCAGATAGTTTCTTAGTGACTTCCTTAAGAACAGACTGCTCATAAGATGATTTCAATGTTTGATATTCTCTTTTCCCTATAATTCCCATAGCCGTCTTTACCAGACGTGCCAGTTTGGCTTTAGATTGAACTGTAATGTTTCCAAATCACACAGTATAACCATAATGTAGTACACTTCCAATTACAGCCTGGTAAAATAAATACATTACTTTCTGCTGAACTCCGTAAACTCTCAGTCTTCATAGAAAATGTAACCTCTGCTGCACACAAGAACATATACTATCTACATGGGTTAGTATCAATATACAAGAGGCTCAGCAGAGCTGTATCATCTGAGTATTTTATTATGAGGTTACTGGGGTCATGGACTTGTGCATTAATTTGTATACAATGTAAAAAGAATTGGGGCGCTGACACAGCCTTGTGGAACTCCTGTACTTGTCCTTCTAACCTCTGATATACTGTGATTAACCTTGACCTGCTGCCATCGATTAGTTAAAAATGAATAAATCCATTTGAGTAAAAAAGGATTTACACCCAACTGCCCCAAGTGATTAGCCTGTCATCTGATTAGCCTGTCATCTGATTAGCCAGTGAAAACATATACGGGTATCTGTTTTCTTTCTGGTCCACTGGATGCCTGTAGAGCAGAGATTGGCCTGTATATAGAATTATATATATTTATTTTACGATGTACAATACCGTTAACTCCAAGAATAGATTTCGGTCTGGACAGAATGCAGCAATGTTGCAGTTACATATCAGTCAACAACTAACCAAAAGACGAGTAAAACCGTCTTCTGTCATTCTTTTCAAAGCTTGCCTGGTTTTAAGAGATGGAAACTGAGTTGGCAGCTCACTCATGCTGCTGTGATGTCAACACAATTGATCTTTTGTTGTCTGGAATGGCTAGTGAACAGAGACGATGCAAGGAATGCTCAGAATCCAGTGACTGGAGACGCCAACGCAACTGTAACAAGTGTCAAAAAGATCTCTAGCAGCTGGATAAGTCAGTGAATGGCAAGGAAAACCCCTTGTATGCAACGAGGATAGAAGTATGCATTACTGACCTCCTTTTTAAACAAAGAGCCAGCACTCACTTTTCTTTCTCTTTGCATGACAAATGAAGTATCACCACAAATCTGCAGTTCAGGGTAAATCCTTGATTGCTATCAGGAACTTTGTCTCAAGCCCATTCGTTTCTTTGAATTAATGAATCACCGTAAGAGACTGACTGTGTTTTCAGTGTGAGGCTGCAGATCACAAATACAGGCCATTAGCAAGTTATTACTGTGATCATTTCTGGGTGTTTGTTTCTAAGTTGATATGAAATAAAGCTTGTTTTTTTTTTAAAGTCTTTAATCATAATGCAATATTTTGCTTTTCCTTTTTGTGAAATGGAGCTATGTGGGCTGTTGGGTAATGTTAACCTATAGCTGAAACCATACACATTTTTGTCTTTATGAAATTTGTTGTGTAAGATCCAATAAAATTCCAATGGACAAAAGTCCCACGCCATGTTTTCACATTTAACATCATCCACCTATTTTTACGCAAGGCTTCAAGTTATCTGCCTGTACAAAAGTTATGCTACTTTATATTGCAAAATGGTATTTTGTTATCATATTATTCCAACTTATCATAATCATAAACACACTGGCGGTGTTGAGGGTAACGCATTACACGCATTATTACTTTTTTCAAGTAATAATAATACATTTCAGTAAATTTAGTAATAATAATGTAATAATGCCAGTTACTTTGTTTTCCCATTTATTGACTGACATCTCTCCTGTCCTCATGTTGAGAAAAATCGGTAGTAAGTGCAGAGGAGCTGTGTGCGCTTTGTGAACATTATGTTACTGTAGTTCTAGACTAACTGTGACCTGCATTTACAGGCACTCTCTCACTTGCCAAACTCAGAATATGACGCAAACCTGCATGATTAAATTTTCACATATAATCTTTATTGATTTATTCTTCACCGGAGGCTTATTCATTCCTTTTTGATAGAACTGTTTACAGTAAAATCAAAAAAGCAAGCCCAACCAGAGGAGAAAAAGTACTAACGCAAAAGTCATAACACATGACTTTCTATAAAAAGTAACTAACACAATTAGTTACTTTTTTTAGGATTAACGTAATATTGAATACTATTACTTTTAAAAATACCTTTCCCCAACACTGCACACTGGTTTTGTAGCGCATACAGATTTACCATTACCACGTTTTTATTCTAGCACCAATGCAGCCAAATAACTTACTTCTGTGTTCAAATAAAATAATATTACATTTCTATGTCAAATTACTTAAGGGTTCATAGTGTTCTAAAAGACCATTATTTGGTGTATTTGGTGTAATGAATTGTGTTTATGCAGTTTAAGGTTCAAAACGCATTATTTTCCACATACGTACATTATCGTTTCTCCTCTATGCCCGCCTTTCTGAAACGCATCGATTTTTACAAAATTTCATCGGTCTGAAAAGCGAGGTGTGCTCTGATTGCCAGCTATCCAGTGCGTTGTGATTGCTGAATACCTCAATCGTGTGACGGAAAAGTTACGTCCCTTACCATACTGTGATAGGCCCTGTCAGACCGGATCGATGAACAAAACATATTTACTGATTATAATGACTTATACTGTCTTTTTATGCATTGCGTTGCGTATCGAGCCGCTTAAAACATAAAACCATGTCTGCATTTGTGATCAGAGAAACGACAAACAACAAGTGCTACTCTACACTGCTCAAAACTCGCGTTTGAATCATCAGTGCAAATTCTTTAAATATAAAAAACGTAACTACAGTCTGTGAGTCAGAACAGCCGGAATTGTAGTCTACTCTACCAGGATCAGAAACAGTCCTCCATAAAATGCGCTACACACATCTGAATATTTGTAAGTGTTTCTGGACAGTGTTTGTACTACAACTTAACAGTGGATTTCTAGTCGTGTCCTCTTTTGGAAGGCCAAACAAAGTATTTTTGCTTTCACAACGAAACACACAGCGCCTTCACGACATGGCGGCAGCAACAATAAAGTTACGCCTTCTTTCTTTGTGTATACATTTGGGCGGTGTTATGCAATTCTTCCCACACAGTGACGTAGACATGTCACTGTGTGGGGGCGTGTTTAAACGAGACGTTTTTGGAGGGTGTGGACAAGTCTTAACTTTATAAAGAATATCTCTTTGGGTTTAAAACTTTAGTCTTTGCAACTTCAGGGATCTCATCTATTCACGACACCACCAAAGAGAAGAACATTTGAAATCTCATCATATGACCCCTTTAAGTGAAATGCAAACAGCAATTCACAATGACGACTTATACAGTAGGCACTGTTTTAAGCTGCTACAGAAAATGTAAACTTGACAGCAGTTCTCAGACAGCCTTAAATGATGGAAAGATTAAGAAAGTCAGCCGTATTACATTAGACGTGTCTGTTTGCCATCATCATGTTCTGCAGACAGAAATCACTGTGATATGAGGGCTTCGTGCTCACTGCATGAGAGTAAATGTGTATCCTGTTCAGTTTTTAAAAAACTGCTAGCAGCATATTCTTTTAATAAGGATGAAAGGGAGTAACTATACATGCAGTAGCTACATTTTTGACTTATATGAAATACATTTTTTTTTTCTTCAGTCATGATAAAAAAACAAGGACAATACGAATGTTATACATTTGAAATAACATATAGGCTACGTTTAAATAATTACATAAATTTTATGACTGTGAAATACATTTTATGGTTTTTAATTGGCTAATTTAACACATTTCTAATGGTTTGGATTGGCTAATTTAACATTTTTTGGAATGTTTTTCAGTAATGATATAAAAAAAAAATCATTTCATACTGGAAAGATTTCTTTTTTTGGGGGCTTAAATGAAAGTTGATTTGAAGTAAATGCACCATTAAAGGTCACTACTTATGCCTGAATGTCCTCAGCTGACCAGCCAGCAGGGCAGCCAGATTGAAAATTACTGTTAGATTCTTTCTCAGGACAGGCTGTAGAAAATAAACATTAAACATATTTTTCCAGTCTGCTCTAATGGTCATCTAAAGCACAAATTCTTCAGTACTTTTATAGTGTTGATATCAGACACGAGTTTAGCAAGACAAGTGAGCAACACGTTAAGTACAGTTCCTAAATCTATTGCAAGAGCACTGTGCTCCAGACATGATCAATAAAATTCAAAGAATTTCAGTGAAATTCAGAAATGTAATACTTAAAGATAACGTTTAAAACATACACACAAAAGTATCATGTTCAGACACAACCGTTTGGTGACAGGCTCGAACAGGGCTTTCCCTGTTCACACCAACGCCTTCCCAAATGGACTGAGAATCCTTTCAGTAAACCGAGTCCTGGCCAAATCTAGTCTCAAACGACTGCTGCTCGATAGAATATTTGGACTTTTCGCTTGGGTGCTTCTGAAAACAGTACATTTTTTGCAAAGGATAAAATCTGCAGATAAATGCCAAATGGGGCATTGAAAAGAATTCCTTCTTTTCTCAAGATTCTGAGCCTGGAAGATGTGACTATAAAGTGAGATGCCATGCAGGTAGAGACAAGTCAAGGCAAGAAGCATCCAATATATATATATACTGTAGCAGAAGCACAGCAGTACAGCACACTGTTTTCTAATTATTGTGCAGTCTTCTTAACAAATGCCCAGCGTTTTCAAAAATAAGAAATAAAATAAGAAATTACTTAGATTTATGCTTAAAACAACTCTTGAGTCACATATTTATTTATTTCTGTGTTCATTCATTGAGCTCAAAATTATTTGAGAGCAGTGGTGGAGGGTTGAGTTTAGTGACGAGCATTTTTGCAGTGTGCATGGGTAAAAAAATGAAACTATTACCCTCAATTTATATAGTCCATGAGTAAATTATAACAGGTTTGCAGTTATTGGTTATGTGCTAAATTAGCTGTTAAAAAGCTTAACAGATGGAGCCAAAACTGAAGCTAATTATGAACACTGGGGCTTGATTAAATGCCGCTTTAATTTCTGTCTTTAAATGATGTTTAGTAGGAAGACTCTATGGATTATTCATTCCATTCAGATTTCAGAAGAAAGCTGCTGAGGTGGCAACACATGGACATTTTTATGAGATCATATTTCCACTCTTAATATTCTTGTCATCGGCGCTGTCAAATGTTTTAAATGTCTTCTGTATCGAATGCTCCTTGTGGGGATTATTACGGAATAACTGGCCTTCAGGAATGTCATTTTCAAAATAACTGATTAAAAATGAGCTGCACTGGAATGATAAAAGTGTTGTTCCCACATTTGGAGAGAAAATTAAAAAAAAAGGAAGAAAAATGAAAAACAGGAAAATTAGGACTGATAATTTTGCAATTTTGCAGTTTTAATCTCTCTAGTTTAAGTCATTTCGTTTTTATGTTAAATATAATGTGGGATCCAAAAGTCTAGTGAACGTTCTCATGTTTTTGCATTTTTCTATTGTTCTTTGTTTTGAATTTTTTTTTCTTTCTTTTCAGTTAAAATTAGATTTTAGATCCCAGATTTGCTTCTTGCTAAATTTGCTTGAATCTTAACCTTTATTCCTCTTTCTTTTTTTTAACGTAGAGTTTTGAGTGTTACGTATTGATGGCCTTGCCTCTCAGGTGTGTGCCGATTGCCTTACATTTTGAACTTTTGCTTCATATGATCAAAGTGATTTCAAATGTTGATTTTTGAACCCTTCCTCATTCTAAACTCTAGTAAACAGAATCCTGAATTATTTTGCTTCACGTTTCAAACTGCTCGTACGAGGTTAACAATTCTGGATCCTGGATAACCCTGGGTTTCACAACATACTTTCCAAAACCCTGGGTTATTTGCATATTAGGGGTGTCAGTATGTTTCCATCCAAAGTTGAGAATTTAACTTTTGCACAAAATTAGAATGTCGCATACAACATTTTTTTAAATAAAGAACTGTCTCTATTCTATGTGTTCCACAGAATAAGATCGTCACTTCCTGGGGAAATGGCAAAGTCCCATAAAAATGTGGCAAGCGGGAAAGCCTGTGGCTCTTTTTCCTGCAGAATAAATGACTTGAGCCTCAGAGCATGCTGATAAAACACTGTAACAAATGCTGTCATGTTATCTTGCTTCTGGAGGTGGATGCCTGATATTTGGGAACACAGTCGTTTGAAACCGTTCTGGGATGTAATTATACCAAATCATTTTGATGACAGACTACAGCTTAGACATTTAAGAATGACTAACAACCTTTGAGATGTGTGCGATGATATCAGTGTGCTGGGGTGTTTTTTCCAAAAGCATCGTTAGTCAACTATAGTTGCAAGTTCCGTCGTTACCAACATAGTTGTTTTTACCATAAAACCAGTTGCAAATCATCGTTTGGACAAAGCTCTCCACCTGCAGTTGGAAGCATAGTTTCTTGATAGTAAGACACGTGGACTGAAATAAATTAGGCTTTTGGGCACAATAAGCAAGCTAACATGCAGTATAACCTATATCTTCCATTCTATTTAAGTATTTATACATTTCAATATATTTTGGTATGTCCTCAATAAGCCCAGTTTTTGAAGAGTGCGCATGTGCATGAATGCATAAGAAGGAACCAGTGATGAATCAAACATCAAATAAAGCAAAATGACAAGCTACTAAAAAATAATACAGCAGCTGCCATGTTGGTTATAGCAGCATCTCAGAGTAGAAGTTATTACTCCACCACTTGCATGATGTCGTTAAAGACTGTCCTATATTATTGAACCAATGTTGTTCAGACGATTGAGACGCGACAGTGTTCAGAAAACAGTTGTGACTAGCTAGTTAGTTTCTTTAACCATGCATCATACTATGGTGATTAAGCAGCGAGTTACTGGCACCCCTGGTTAGTTCAGTTATCCAATCGCATGATCTGTACAGGTAAAGGCACATGATTTTTTTGATGCACATTGAGGAATTGTTTCATTAAATGTATTTCCATCATAGTTTACAAAGATATTTTTTGAATGGATAAAGAAATTATCCAACTCATTTGAGCACATTACAATGCACATTAAAAAAATGACTTGTTTTATGCAAATGTGTGCACATCTTGTCACTTAATCACAAAAGTGTTATTTTTGTTGTTTTTTAATAACCCCAAATTTGCATAAAAATAGATGGATGGAAACATAGCTAGTGTTATAGCACTATATGAGTTTACATAAAGACTCTGTGCATCCTCATATTATATAGCCTAATGCTGAATGTACTATCAACTTTTCAAGAATGGACTTTTAGGATTATAAAGGTAAGAATTAAACGGTCTCTTCCTCACTCCGATTCACGTTTTCTTTTACCATTTGACATTTTTCTCCTCAAACAATTGTTTTTCATAACCCCGGTTAAAAAGCGGTGCTAACCCTGTTTTTAAATTGCAAGTCTGAACATACTATTACCCAGGGTTAAAAGTGGGGTTTAGGATGATGATAACCCAGTGTTAAGCACAATGTAAAAAGCCCCAAGTCCGAGCTAATTCTCACAGCTCAGTCTACATATACATATACTCTATGTCTACATATAAAAATCACCCTGTAACTCAATGTCAAGGATGCTATTTTATTTGGTGACAGCTAGATGTTATCCAAGTCCTTCATGTGCGTAACTCATTTTCAGTTTAAGTGTAACCTGGACATAGTTCCTGGGTTTCATCTAGTCTTTAATGTACACATCACCAGGTCACCTTCAGCAGCAGATCTGGACCAACCACTAACAACCCCTCCGGCTGACAGCATCTCACGCCCACAGCGCTGCATTCTGATCCAGTTAGTCAAGCACACAATCATGACGCCCAGATGTTTTCTCTCCACGTCTATCTGTCCTGGATAGAAAATAAGGGATACAGAGGAAGGGCTTTTGTATTTTGACTAGTGCTCACTATTGCCTTCTGCTTCTTCATCCATACAGAGTTCTATCCACAACACGGATTTCTTTAACACCTCAACATGTCTTCACTTTCGGATAAAACGGCCACTTTATAGTCACAGATTACATCTAATCCTACACTCAGATAGATTTGTAGCATCACTGACAGTGCTGTTAAATCCATGGCTTAATCTGCCTTATTGCAAACCATAGTTTATATGTTACAAAAGTATAGCATTAAATAAATAAATACTTGCTTGATTTTGCAACTTAATTTGTGGACCTCATCCGGGTAACTGAAACCGGTGTAACTTTCATTTTCTTGTTTCCATACAAACACAGCTCTGTTATTTGGAAATGGACCCCTTCATCTTTGCCAGTGTGGCTACTGTGTAAACTACTTCCACAAAACACACACACACACACCACACAACACACACCACACACAACTATGTTAGGAAATCCAGGTCATAATATTATATATACTGCAAACACTGAATCTGTGTGTAACCCATATCTAGACTGTATATATATGTGTCCATTCAATTCACCCCAAATACATTCATTTAATTATTTGTTTAAATTCTGCTACTTTCGTTTTGGAAGCTTTGAGGTTATTTCACGGATCTACATCGTTTCATGTAAGTATAGGTCCTGATCACTGGCAAGGCTATGGCCACTTTTTTGACTTAAGTCATTCCCAGATGATAATTTTTGGATGTGGAACAATTTACTACTTGACATGATAAGCTTTATACAGGAATTAACATTTTTTTAACTTTGATATCTCTCACAAAATAAATCTTGATCAAAATTTAATTTCACCAATTCAAAAAACGGTAATTCGTGAACTTTACTTCTTGCATTTAAATAGTAGATTTTGAAATATGTAATACCTTTTGTCATTGTATTGAGTGCTGTGTCATTGCTGATATCAGAATTATCATTTGTATCTAGTAAAAATCTATACCTGATATTAAAAATCCCATTGTTAAACTATATCAGAATTAATCTTTTTTAGGCAGCTACCCTCTAAAAAATGCTGGGTTGTTTTCAACCCAACTTTGGGTCAAATATGGACTAACCCAACGGTTGGGTTAAAAAGCTAATTTAAAATTGTACCAAAATTTACCCCAACAGTTGGGTTAGTCCATATTTAAACCAACATTGGGTTGAAACAACCCAGCAATTTTTAGAGTGTAATATTGTGAAAGTTGAATTGTGAGATCAAGATCTATCATGGAATGATTACAATTCAAAAGGCTTGCCATTGCCAGGGTTTACTTTGGCGATAATAGCATGATTGCTGACTGCCCTTTTTTTAAATATACCTCATACCGATGCCAATGTTGTTTGCAGTCAGACAGACCTATGCCCATATCTTGGTGCAGTTGTGATTAGTTTTGTGTAGGGGCCAAAAGTTTTAACAAAACTATATCTAGCCTGAATCTGTGTTCATGTTGCAGTACTATAATATTATGCACTGGATTTCCTAAAGTGTGTGTGTGTGTGTGTGTGTGGGGGTGTGTTTTTGTGGATTATTTACACATCGCGCACACGGCAAGATGAAGGGGTCCATTTCCAAATAACAGAGCAGCTCTTGAGACAATGAGATGGTTCACTGTGAAAAGCCACATTCAATTTGTGTGGGCTTCTTTCAGCTGACATAATGACAAAGAGAGGTTTCTCTTGCCAAACACATTCTGTCATTGTATTGCCATCACAACTTTTTTTGAGGATGAAAATGTATTGCTTTACTTACTGATGTTATAAGTTACATAATACTGTATGCTGGACTCTAACCGTTTTAATTATATTTCAGCATTAAATAAAAGCCACCTGAACCTGCTCTATAAAGCATATGATTTATGCACACATCCTCCTGTGTAGATGCACAGTAAACTAATGTGTGATGATATATTCCTGTCCAGTGTTGATATTACTTGCTGATTCAGTTTATATAAAGTCTAAACAGGAACTAGCATGAAAAGCCACCTTGTTCCTTAAAGGATGTGAATCTTTGAAGAGCCTGTGGAACTTTATTGAGGAAATGGTGGTTGAAATCCCACCGTCTGGTGTGTAATTCAGAATCCAGCTATTTTCAGTCAGGCCCCACGAGAGGTGTTTCCTGTAAACCAACCAAAGAGGGCTTCTTTCAAAATAAATCAAGAGCCAGCATTTGTGATGCAATATTTTGACATTTTCCAAACACACATTATTACTTCAAGAGTAAAACTGTAAAAAAAAATTGCAACATTTCTAATTTTTTTTAATGATAATACTAAAAAAATATGAAAAATATCAGAAATGTTTTCAAAAACATTTTATAATTTTACTATAATTTTACTTTATACTGTATTTATACACACATAGGTTTTTTTTCTTCTTTTTATGCATTCTATTTCTTCCTTTATTTTATATTCTTTGTAATAGATTTTAGTGTTTGAAATTGAAATGTGTTTCAATTTCTGTTATAAATTTCAGGGAGTCTGTGACCCTTTGTGATCTTCTCAGATCCCACAGACAGCGCCACGTCTGCAGTGCATAGTATAATTACACCTCCTCCGTGGCCCTGCTTTCAGTGTCTGCAGAGGCCAGAATGGAAAATGCCACGTTGCAGAGAAACTATTTTTTTCCAGCGTTGTCTCATCCAGATGTTTCTCTCCTTACTGCTCTGTACACTCAGAAAGTACAGACATTAGCAATCTATAGCAGAGTGAACCTCTGTGACTGAGAATTTAGGCAGATGTCTCATGGGTGGAATTAAACGGTAGGCTTGATTAGTTTAGTCTGCTGGTCAGGACACACAAAACTAAGAGACAGTACAGTGGGATGGGCCCCTGGAATTTCAGACTTGATTTTTTTTAGCGGATTCAACCATTTGACACTCTCTGTCCAAAAAAGAAAAAAAAAGTGCTGCTCATCTGAAATACATGCTACATTTGCAGTCAGCCACTATAGATTATATGTGCACCATTATCGGATCATAAATGCTCTTTAGGATCATATATGAGTTTGCTTAGGACTGAATCAGTAAATCGCTAACTCAGTTGACTGAACACCAGAGATGTTTCTAGTCCAGGTCCTTTTGCTTTCTCTTTGATGAAACAAAGATGAAAAAAGCACAAATATAATAGCGTATAATAACACAAAGGAATTTTGTATCAAATATTGCGTCAAAGTAGCAACAGATTTATAAAAAGATCAATAAATTGAATCTTTCCCTTACATAAAACAAGTAGAGTTTCATATAGGCGTTTATTATGGCTTTTTAAAAGGTATTTATTTATTTAACATGTTTTATTTTATACTGTAAGGAAATTTATATCAATAGCTTTAAATTAATTTTGCCTAATTGGTGCTTGTTTTAAACTTTAGTCTACTTTTGGGGGATTTTTTTAGTATTAACAAAAGAGTAAAAGATACATCCAAGCAGACAAACCCAAACCAGTTTTCTTTGTAATTCAGTCTTTCTTTCTGACCTGCATGATCTGACATGAAGCTTAATTCAATAATACGTAGCTGGAAGGGAGAGCTTTTGCAGACTAGGCACAAATTATGATCTGGCCTGTTAGGCTGTTCTATGTTCGCTCCAGTTGGAAGCAGTTAAGTTTCTTAAAACTATTGTTTTTAGTCTTTTTTAGCAATAAAGCGTTATGATACAGAGCAGTTAGTTTTCCTAAACTATTAAACAAAGTAATGTCTAACACCGAGATGATAAAGTTAATGGTCACATGTCTACAGTAAAGTTCAAACATGAACTTAGTTCAAAGTTTGTGCTGGAGAGTATACATAAAGGTCCACGTGAGTTGGATACACAGAGTTAACTGTGGGACGTCCCACCCTAACCGAGTGAAGGGAAGGGGGTTGACCGGACCTGCCCACAGCAAATGTCTTCTGTGTGAACTTGTGTTGCTGTTAGATAGTTTCAGACCCTTTCACCAGCTGACTTCTCCTCTGGCTTCTCTGTTAGACGGACAGAAGGTAAGAGCGTTCATCATGAATATAAAAACTAATCAACTCTCACGGTCAAGTGTTGATTTACTAATACTTTTAAAACCATCGCCAAAACAATTCTTACTAGTAAAGCAGCTTGGTTTTAGTTTTTATCCTATTTGCATGTTAAGAAGATTCTAAGGTTTTAAAGATCCCGTTCCTATGTGCATGTAATGAAAGCAGAGATTTACTGAAAGCACTGATCTCACTCTGAAACTTCCACTGGAAACAGGTGTCTGTCGTTTTATATGAACTTCACGTGTTGTGCATTTATTAGTGATGACATTTTTGTGAAACGAATGCAAACAGATTGTTTACCAAGCTAATGTTCTTATTCAAAGTTTGAAGCTAAACCGTGTAGTCTAGGGCTCAGAGCAGCACAATGTTGAGGTATTGTGTGCCACATATGCAGCAGGAGGGGTGAACACAGAGTCAGGGATGGAGGGGGAGGGGAGAGAGAGTCGGCCCGATAGGCCCCTCCCCTTACAATTACTCCCATCAAAAGGAATGCGTGTTTCCATGGCAATTTTTCACCAGCTGTTTGAGAGCATGTCGAACCGAGGCAGATGTCGCCGCTGTAGACAAACAAGAATCGTGTGAAGACAAAAGAAAAGAAGGAAAAGAAAAAAAGACAAACTGTCTGGCTACAGCTGCCGGAAGGGCCGTATTGTTATATAAAGATAGTTTAGATGAAAAGTTTGAAAATCCTTTGCATCATGTTTTATTTATTTGAACTTTATTGCAACATTTTATGTTACATTTACCATACCAGCTGCATATGGTATACAATATCTTACAAGATCTAATGAGAAATGTGTGGTACAGCATGGATAACATTTTCCCCTGGTGTGGCAAACAAAGAGACAAATGGCAGAAATAAACATTTTGAAACGTTTGGGTGAGATAGAAAAGGTTAAATGTGTTTTTAATCAATTCTGTGTGCAAGGGGATCGTAAACCTCACAAATCAGGCTTGTATTTCCAGCGCATGCGGATTAGTGAATCGAAAAAAACTAATCTAAAAAGTGAAGTTGCAGAAACTGAAAAGAGCAACAAATCAGGTTAAGAATGTGGATCTGGTTTTAACCCCATTTTGAACTCGGCGGTTCGTGACTCGCGCTCACCTTGAGGATCAGATAGGAATATAAATGAATAAGTCATATTTTCTCAGCCACAGATAAGGTCTTTTCAAGGTGATACGCTTATATTTATAGGGTGAAATTCATTTCCTTTCTCACAGACAGTTGTTCTGCTCTTTGCACTGGATAAAGGAGAGAGCTATGAAGTAATAACAGAGCAGTTTAACTTACAAACAGTGGCGGGGGGAAGGGCGGGCGACTTAAAAAGGTCAGGTGATTGTTAACTCGATTCATGGATCTTTTTTTGCTCAGTCACTCTCTTTTGACTGTCTTTTGTCTTCCTCAGAGGTCCCTGTACTCCTTTTCAGCAGAGGATGAAATTTCCTCTTCCCTCCCACCTCGTTTTTCGGCACAAGGTTTAGCTTTGTAATAGCGATTCCTCGTTACTACAAAAAAACGAGATCGGGTCCCAGAGAGATGAGTTTTAATTTCCTGTGAAACAAAAAAAAATTTGATTTGTTGATTTGTCAATGCAAATTAGTTCGAAACCCCACTTTTGTCCCGTTAACTCAGATGTGACTGCATTTCTAACAGGTTCACTGTTTGTTTCAAGGGAGCTTTCACTAAGGAGTCTGTTTTTCTGCTTAGTGCTAAACGCTGCACAGATGCACGCAAGTAATTGTGCCGTAATGGACAGGTGGCTCATGCAGAGGTTTATTGCTCATGCAAAGTGGCTTCCTGCTCCATAAATCAAGCATGCCCACCATGCCAAACTCTCTATCCCAGCACTGGGCACTGATGATGCTATTCTGTTTGTGTTTAATATGCTAAGGCTATACCTGAGACGATATTAGAATAAGCACAGCGAAGGTATGTTTGTGCCTAAACGGTGCCTGAACCGATACTTAAAAAAAAAAAAAAAAAAAATAGGATGGTTTGGCCATTATTGAGCACTATAAACACATTTAATGTCTGTTACATTCATACTGGACGCCAGAGGACGCCCTCGCGCAGAAACTCCACATGAGTATCACAGAAGGAAAGGACTCAGGAAATCCCTAATATGGACAAAGACATCCAGCTATCCTGTGACTGATAGAAACGTTTTGAATGATGAAACATTAAGACAGTAAACACTCGACTGCGACAATGTATAGTTTATCTGTGTTATTCAAGCCATCTTTGGTATTTTCATCATAATTAAGTATATTTATAATCCATTGCTAATCGACATAGCCTTTTTACCATATGCTTTTTACAGTATAGAACGGTATCTACCTGCTGCTATCAGAGCAAGTGTAATTGCTGCATTCACACGCTCCTCGGATGCTCTTGCGCTTTTAAATCGGAATTTGAAAACAACATGGGCACTCGCGTTACTACAAAGATGTGCTGGATTTGTATTATTAGAGCTTTCCGACTTGCGTTTGTAAATTTTCTAAACAGTCGGGAAATTATTTTTCACGTGCGGTGCCGAATTCTGCACCCCCTAGTTGAAGTCGCTACCTGATTCCCTAATCCCAACCCAACCCTAATCCTAACCCCTCCCCCACACCTACTCCTAAACCTACCAATACAAGGGGATGCATAATCTGGCAGGGTGCAAATTTCGGCACTACACCTGTGGTCCTTACGTTCCCGTTTCGAGAACCAGAGAACAAATATTTCAATCGATCGCTCAAGCATTGGTGGCACCGAAAGCTGCATTCGGATTCGGTTACATAGGTACCGGTGCCATATTGGTACCGGGTTTCGGTACCCAACCCTAATTGTGTAGTATTTAAATTGGCAAGAGATACATTGGCAGCAAGTCAAATGTTGTGGATACAGTTTTGCAGCTCATTTGCTTATCTAGAGATTGAACCACCTGTTTTGTCGCTCTGGAGAGAACTCCGTCTGCAGAGCTTCTGGAAAATGACTCTTTGGAAAAAAACGCAGAGTACTGAGCTGCTGTTTTCCTCCCGGTTTACGCCCCACAACCTGCTTACCTAACTAAACTCTAAATTAAATACTGGGTTGAGAAGGCATCCTTTATACTGCTGACTTTCCTTCAGCTCGGGCATGTTTGATTTGGAATGCGACCTTCCAAATAAAATAGGTTGTTTTGCTCTAAAGTGACTCCACCAGAGTAATGGACTTATACTTCAGCCAAAAAAATGACTTGCATAGACGTGCCAAGATGTCTCCTGAAAGGAACAGAGCGCACCACCCCCCCCCAGGCAAGAAAGAGGGAATCCCAAATTATTACTGGACAGTGATGTCAGTTCATTTCCTTCGTCCTATGACTTACACAGCCTCGGCCTGTTAAAATAGGACGTTTTTGTTGACGGAAAGCGAAAAGATACTTTGTCTGCCACGTTTTAAGACGTCAGCATTTGACGAAGGTGACAGAGTCTCTGTAGTTTTCCATGTTTAAGTCTGGAGATGTGGGGCGTCTTTTCTGTTCCTTTGCCAAAGAAAACATTGAAGGGCTACTGAAGGGTTCACACACCTGCTTGCACAGTTTTCATGTGCTGATTACAAGAGATCATGCGTCATGCACTCAACAACAAGAGCTCTTCAGCGAAATGACCAACAAATCTAATGGAGGATTTATGGATTTCCATGATGTATTTCAAGGTTATTTGAAACCTAAAACCAAATTTGACAACACAACCATCTAAATGAGGTCAATCAGAGCCGAAATGTGCATCCAACTCATTTCTGTCAAAGTAGCATCAGATCTTTTCTTCCGAATTGTTACGTATATCTGAGTGAAACATAATCAGAAACGAAAAAATGTAAGATGGGGTTCTATCCATCGGTTGTTGATTGTATGGAGGCAGATCTGAATGCAAACTTGAGTTTGATTGTAAGAAATGGACAGGATTCAAGTGGACACAATGACTTGAGAAGTCCAATATACACCACCAGAGAAGAGTCATATCAACGGAAGATCAAGTTATGATATTTTGATTAAAAATGACAACCTCACAATTTAAAAAAAAGATAAGAAATAAATAAACATGGATAAATCTTTCACAATGAAATCAAGATGCATTTAGAAAATGGACTGAATTTACAATTAATACCAACTTTAACTTACTTCATGGGTTTTTCTTGAAGAAACAAGGAATTGCTCAACCTTGAGCAATAAGCCATGGAGATTCTCAGCAGTTGCTGGGCAAATTATATTCAGGTCAGTGGTTTCAAGAAGACCATTAACTCCCCTAAGAATTCTACAACTCGGCCAATTATGAATGCACAGATAATATGCAGTAATCCCACTCATTATCTACTCGTGCACAAACGGCCCACCACAGCTTGAGGGGTGGGAATTAGCTTTGATTTTAATCGCGTTCAAAGTCAAACACCAAATATGTCATGATTCATATTCATCATACTCGAAACAAGAACTTGGCTGATGGATGCTCCCTCATAACCAATAACTTTCATAACCAAACACAGTCATAACAGTTTTTATGCAACATTAGCCTCTCAATCACATAACATTAAGAAAAGTGCCTTTCATATTCAAAAAAGGCAGGGTGTCTTTTGTTTCGCAGCCAGTTTCATTAAGGCATTTGTGTTTTTATAGAAAAACAATAGTGTCTGGCTTTGATCTCGAGTGCAGTAAGAATCATCCAGTGATGGTCTACCTATGGCTGCTTTGAACTTTCCAGCCATAAACAAAATATATTTATATTGATACAGAGGAAGAGGGATCTCTGGTACAGAGAAAATGGACAAGAGAATGAGTGCTTTCAGACAAACAGCCCCTATCTCCCCGCAGGAGAGTGTCGTTTCTCAAGGAGAACATATCACATCAGTCGGTCTTCCAGGCGCTCTTTGAGCAAGAGGAAAGCAGTCGAGCTAGCAGAACAAAGACAGTCTGAGCTCTTATCTCAATCAGCTTTTGTGTCTGGAGAGACTGACTTCTGTAGGTTAGTTATCCGTCGTAGAGCATACAGAGCAGATCGGTGGCCCGAACGCGTGTGGTTCAGTGCCTGAGGTCTTGAACTGATGTGCTATTGATCTCAAGCCACATATAAAGAACATAGAGAACTGAGTAGCATGCATATTCTGATGTCTACAATTCTCATACTTCAGGAAAGCACATATTACATGCATAAAACTAACACGATAATGTGTTGCTGTGTAAATCCTTCAGAATACTTCAGGTTTTTGGTGTTGTAGATATAGAGGATGATGTGAGTTTTTATTTTTGCTTAGGCTTAAATTCAAGATGAGGGTTTGGATCTTCTTCCTGTTCTGCCTCGCTGGCAAGACTCTGGCTGCTCCAGTAAGTAAATCTTAAAAGGAAAAAATATATATATAATTTTTTATTTTAAAAATGTATAGTAATTGTATATGAATTTCATTTGAGATTTTTCTATATTTTTTTTATTACTCATTTTAAAATTAAGATAGTATAATAAAATTGCATGAAGAAAAGTGTGTGTGTGTGTGGTTGGGGGGTAAAACAAGCTTTGTATCAAAACCAAAGAGCATTTTAATATCATCTATAATGTTAAAACTAAAGTCCATATAACTTTCATTTTACAGACCGAAGAGGAGCCAGTTGTTGAAGAGGTATGTTTTATTAAATTAATATTTAAATCTTTAAAAATTTATTTTAAAACGGCATTTTTAAGAAGACTTGTCAAGCCAGTCATTGGCCAAAAATAGACAACTCGCCCCCATTATGGCACCAGATGTGTTTACATATGTGCATGTTCAGCTTCCTGTTACATTCCCCCAGGGGACTGAAATCCATAAAGTTTGAAAATATATCTGAAAGGGACTAATTACAATTCACTGCTTCCCCACATGTGCACACAGATGCCAGTTGTGTCAGACACAAAAGCAAAACTCTTGTTGTGTCTGTGCAGTAATATTGGTCATGCGCTCCCATTTGATCCATTTAAAGTTTAACTTGTACATATTTTCCTCACATAAAAGAGGAAAGCGGTGTTTAAAATTGGTCTTGGTTGGGCAAGCCATACCCATAATACTTTTCTGTCTCATAATTCAGGAGCTGGAAGTGGGAGCCAACCCAGTCCAGGTGGAGACCGGAGAGTTTGATGA
>JADLZN010007090.1:0-44490 GCA_018155175.1 Sinocyclocheilus anophthalmus
AAAAAAAATTTGTGTGTGTGCTTGTTATTTCAGTTCTGAAGAACTCGGGTGAGAGGAGACGAGTGGATGCATCTCCTGTCAGTCAAAGAAGCACCACTCCACAGCAGACTAATGGAAATCATGGTCGCAAGAAATCACTTGGCAAAGAGCTACCACCATTTGGTAAGAGCTTTCTCTTGTTTTACTTCCACAAATGATTTGAATTCTGGTGTCATGCAGAAAAAGCAGTCCCTAGCTGTGACAAATTTGAAGTCTTGTATGCCGTGCAGATTCAGTTGGATTTTAGTTTGTGTCTGTCGGTGCCAAAAGCAAAGAGCTCCTCAATCTCTGCATAAGATTTTGTTTCTCGCAGAAAGGGCACCGGACGACAACGAAAGCGTGTCCTGAGGACAGCCGTCCAATGCTAAAAAATGGATCGTGCTAGCACACTCTCCCATAACAAAAGCAGGACCAATCACCTCACAGGCCAACCACAGAAAGGTATGTATTTATCGTGAAAATTTTGAAGAATAATACATTGGTTTGGGCTTATATTTTGCAGTTTTTCTGTTCTACATGTACGTTTTATGGTTTATCATAATAATCCGTCGGTACCCTAACTGAACATAACCTTTGAACCAATTTTAAGTCCAAGTATTTCCCGCGGTGTAAAATACCACGAAAAAGTCAGTCGGTTGGTACTTAAGTACAGTAGGTAGTGACACAGATACTGCACATGGGACAACTTAATTATTAAAGTTCCATTGTTCCACTAAATACCTGAACTAACTAGTTATAAAATACCAGTAGAAGTTGTTGGGGCGAATAATTCACCTGCAAGTAAATCCTAAAAACAAGCCCTATCCGAACCATAAATAATGAAAATACGTGCAGTTAATTAATTAAGGGGTTTGAGGGCGGTTGCTGTTGATGGTTTGTATCGTTGAACTGTATTTACACGTAAAAAAGGGGAGAAAAAGCTGCCATTAAATATAAAATGGCGGTACAATAAAGGGATCTAGTTTAGGTTAAAATTTTGTTAAAATGGCATAGGATATCTTGCTAAGTTGATAGGCGTCAGACATTAAAAAATACAAAAGAAAATAATAAGCTTTATAAAAAAATATGCCTGATTACGAGTTAACATGAAATTCATAGTGAATCGAGAATTCTGTTGGAATAGGTTATATAATTTCAAGTTTTTGTATGGACGTGGTGGGTGTCGATGTTTAAGTGATAGGTTACCGTGCTAAGACGATATCACTCTATGAAGTTGCATATTTAACAAGTTACTAAGGGAAAGCACATGCATATTTTAATCAATCCGATGAAGAAAACAATTGTCAAAATCCCTGATTCAAATGTTGTTGAATGGTATATTTATTAAAATTGCAAAACCAGATTATTGCGAATCAAGTTCAACGATGGCGCCCGATCACATTTCGAAAAGAGTAATGTAAATTCTCGATGTATTTAATATGTTTGGGTATTTAATGCTGTTACCTTTTATAGGCCGCCACAGTTAGTGTGAGGAAGCATGCAGATCAGCGACGAGGTTATAGAAATTAAGGGGCAACTCCTCCTCCTAAAACATCTGATCTACATCATGGTTGAGGACCACACTCATGCTCACGCCCAACGTTACACACCCCCGAGGAAAAGGGATGCAGCGACACTCAGATCATGAACCATAGACCAAACTAAGCTAATGGGGGTAAGAGGTTTTATATCATATAGCATACAAGGTCCTAAAAATTTTGTCGCTGCAAAGAAAGGGGGGAAAGGGGTCAAATATACATTGGTCTAGTACCTTCATTTGTGGAAGTGGGCAAGCATCTATAAGTTCGTTTCTGTCAAATACCTAAACTCCTTGACTCGGAAAAACACCTCATGATATCTGTGAGCCGGTGGCGTCATTGGACGCAGCAGACAGTGTCCGTGGCAGCTGGACGTCCTGCTCCATTGATATCCGCATGAATGAACATCCCGAGATATTCCCCAGCGTGTGTTTATATTAAATGACAAACCTCATGAAAAAATGCTGTGGATAATAGGCTGTCGAGACAAGGGATGGGACGTAGGTCCAGGTGACACAAACCACCCTGGTTACTAGTGGAACTTAGGGAAAATTTGGAGGGAGACGCAGGACTGATCAAGACTAGTAGAGGTGGACCGTGACTAACCTGTCAAAACATACACAAAAAGTACTAGAAAGCGAGTGCGGAGGGAGGACTTTAGAGAGCCGCAGGCCCACTGCCAGCCGTTGTTATAGGACTGCAAACTGTCATTAGCTGAGGCAGACAGCCAGCATTGCATGCAAATCTTCATAGGTGCCCGGAGCCACCAACTGACACAGTCGGCTACTTCAGAGAATCTCGTTCCATAAGTCAAAGGTCAGTTGCGTTCTCGGGGCTGCCCCTGGCACCCATCCAGTAGATTGCCAGCATACAACCACTGCCAGTCACCACGACGACCACAACCGGATGGTAGGTATTTGATTATGAAGTAAAAAATCAATCCAGTCCAACAAAAGAAAAAAGAAATGAATGTTTAAAATTGTTCAAATCTGCTAGAGATATAGTATCAGTTACATTGATACTTTTACAGATAGTCTTACTTGTTTAAAAAGTTCATTGTTTGGTATACGGTCAACGGTAAGGGTCCACGTTATTAAATAACCAAGAAAGAATAGCCAGATTAACAATTTACACAGCATGAGGGAAATAGTCTGGTTCATATTTGTGAGTATGTATAAATCTACTGTAGTTTGTGATGGAAGCCGTAAAAAACAACAATAAAAAAAGAATTGCTGGGCCATTGCAATAAATGGCGTAAAAACAGAAATATAATCATGCATAAGAGCAATGTTTTTCAGAGTCAGTGTTATTTAGCATCACTATTATATTTTTTATGTCGGATACATTTTGAATCTAGGATTTTATTATAGTTAATCCATTTTACTTTTAAAGATGATAGTAAAAATTGTCTGTTGATCCATATTCAGTATATTTTTTTTGTGTATGTGATCGATATATATAATTAATAATATGATTAAATAAGGGGGGTTATTTTTACTGATTTTTTGTTCGCCCTACAGATGAATTAGCTGTTATTTTATTTGCCAAAATATGAAAAAGTTTCATAGTTTTTTTCCCAATAATATAATAATGTTATGTATTATTTAACTGTTTTTTTTAAAAATAATGTTTGAATATAAGGTTAAGGTCTTATTTTTTGCATCTTGTTCTTTGACAGAACGAACGAGGCACATATCTGCAGAATTTATACGCTGAGCGTCTAAATCGTATCTCCTTTCCACCACAGTTGTGAACAAACATCATATGACACAGTGATATGGTATCGGTTGCCGATTTACTGAACTACAGCAATAACTATTCGGGACTACTTCATAAAGGCGATACTGTGAAAGAGAGACAAAGGAGCAGATACAGTGTTGCACTATTTAAATATAGGGAAGGGTCCAACAAAGACAGAAAAGAGAGAAATCACACCGGTCCGTCATTGTTAGTTATGCATGAGAAAGGGTTTGACTGCTGCAATAATCAATGAATTCCAAGACCATAGCAACGGTATTTTTCATTAGAAGCGTTTATCAATATGCACTGGTTTGGTTTTCTAATATGTATGAAATCAACGAAAAGTTTAAAGAACACTGTAGTGTGTGGTAAGATTGTGCGTAGTGAGGACTGTGTTGAAAGCAATCACAGAGGGAGACATAGTTCTCTTCCTGACACAGGAACAAGTTGAAGTACAGAAAGACAAAGACGGCAAATGGCGTCATGAAGCTGGCGCTCCACCAGCGGCCTCAAGGTAGAAAAATACTCAGACATGCTGAAAATCTCTCAGTGCTGAGTATAACATTGGGTTTTATGTGTTAAGCGGCATTAGTATCGAATGACCATTTAGCACGGCAGTGCCGGGTCTGTTCATACATCTGGTCATGAATTCCGCGAAAAGCTTTCCAAATTTTTCTCAACGTTTTCTGATATTGATAATAATTTAATATGTGTTATGTAAATTTTATTTAATTGATCTGTCAGTACCAAAATTAGTGTTATCTCCCTCCTCAAAAGACTAGCCGAAGGTTAATTGCCGGCAAATCCTGAATAGGTTTGCACCGGACATTTTCAGAAGCAAGAGGTTGTGGTCAAGAATATATAAATTATAGTTGTTACATAGATGACAGGTGGTCATAATATGGTCAGTAAATGGTTACAACACTATATTTTACTTAGAATGTCAAGAGTTTGTGATAGTTCAAATGTATCGCTTGTGTTTCTACCCAGCCAAATCTATAAGAATCACATGTATTTCTACGTCTTTTACAAAGACAGCTGGCAAAGTCTGTCACTACTTTTGTATTTTTAATACAACTATTGTAAATATTGGTTATATTTTGTTACAACTTTTAGAGACCTATTCTGTTTATTGGACAATTCAGCTACAAATGACTGAGGAAAATTAAACACTGTAGCAATGAAATCTAATGTCTCATCTCCAACTTTGTTACTTTTGATGCTTTAATGTTGTATACAAAGTATCTTAAAGATGAAAAAGGCAGATCATGGTAATATTTATAGAACATTATTCTGACAGAACGGAGGTAACCAAATCCGTGCCCAAGCCTCCGCCACCAAAATTGGGCGAGAGAGCCGCCTCCATGTTTTCCTGAAAATTAGGCTAACGAAGGTGGCTGTGATCAGATTCTTCGCATGCTTGACGGAGTAATAATAGTATGGGCGTCAAGTGAAAAAATGAAAAGGAAAGAAAAAAAGAGAAAAGGTAATGTATGAACACCTATTTCTTTTCGGGGGGATTCCTGTCATGTTAATTGTGGACCACTTTTATTTCTGAGTATTGAACAATTGAACAAACCACGCAGCCTAAATAAAGATTAAGGATGTGTGTCATAGAATGGTGCATACGCTAATTAATGTGACACCCGAGCAATAAAAGCTAAAGTACAGGTGTTTTAGTGATAACTATTACAATTGTATGAGAGGTCCAGTAATTGTAAAGTAATGTTGAATGTGGAGAACTATGTATGAATACACGAAGTAACTTTAGTGAAATAAGAATGTGGGGTACAAAAGGATTTTGCGGATTTTCACATCAAAGCGTGGTACTTTATATAATATTATATATATAATATATATGCTATATAATAATCGAAAAATGGGTATGTGCAGGGGGGAGAGAAAAAAGGGAAGAAAAAAAGCAAAACAAAGATTCCCCGAAAAAAAAAAGTGTATTGCAGTAATTCATAAGCAAACACCTAGTAAGAAAGCACAAATGTTTTCACTGAACTAGCACATGAGAACAATTGGTATCTTAATCGGAGCCAAATCACGATATATAACTGGATAAATTCGGAGAAGGAAAAAACACCAGAGAGACGCGGGGTAGATGCTGGGCTGATATTCAGTACACTTAAAATGACATATTCAAATAATACACCATCTTTATTAAATGGATGATTATCATATTGTAAAACATGTATTATATTATTAACTTATTTGATTAAGAAGGTCGGTTGCTGGGACATAATGATTTCGTTCAAACCATTACAACCAGGAAATAAACCGACCCCAATGTATATTGAGGTAATAGAACCGTAGGAAAATAATATTAGAAACAGAACTGTCCTCTTAGGGCCAAGACTCCAACTTTGACACATCCAACAGATACTTTATTAGGTCTCAAATAATCGATGCGAAAGCGAACACCCGACACGTCTCTCAGTAGATCCTGTCGAATGATCTCCAGCAGTAGTGGGGCGTGTGGGGCCAGCTGGGGTTTTTGTTTGTTACAGCAGAGCGGAGTGTGTCAGTCGTTTCACTTCACTCTGTTATTTGTGTGTAAGTCTGTAGCGTTTGGGTCTCTGGTGTAGTGCCCGAAATGAGAAATAACCTACACCACACCACTGACCTGTCTGCCGCAATCGTATCCTGTCACGTTCCTGTACACAAAAACTGAACACCAGATGTGAGGCCATATTTCTCTTTAATGTTTCATATATCCTGAAGCAATGAGCCCAAAGCCGCAAAACAAACCGAGGACGCGATCGAGTCCAGCCGCGGTTGCAGGCTCGTTCGGTGGACCGGACACAGCCGGAAATTTAAACACAGAGAACCGCAAGACGCAAAGAAAAGATGGAGAGACGCAGACATAGATGTGAACGGAACACACGCTGACTAGTGAGAGAGGTCAAATCGCACTGTAAATGGGTTTTGGATTGTGTAGTGTGGTGTGTGGGTGTGGGGATTTGGTGATAATGGTGGGGGTGGGTGGGGTTATGGGTGTTTGTAGTAATGTGTGTAGTGTTTGTGTGTGTGATGAGGGGAGAGAGATAGAGAGACGCAGAAGAGAGACATTGTCTATGTGTATGCACAGAACGACTACTGGCAGATGTTCCACCTCGACAGTAATCTGTCAGGGTTCCAGCCGGACATATACATCTCTATGACACTTGAACTCTGCATCGTGGAAATACTGATTTGTCCAGCAACAAGGGGAAGTAGACGGCTCCAACACTAACATTTAGTGGTCACAGGAAATGTTTACGAACGTATGATCGATTTATAAAGCGACTGAATGCTGCACCCATCAGGTCCACTTCTTTGTAATGGTACATGGTGTTGATATGTACCACTGTGTGTGTGTGTGGTGTGTTGTTGTGTGTGTGTGTGTGTGTGTGCTATAGTGTGTGTGTGTGTGTGTGATAGAAATGTGGGGAAAGGGAGGGAGAGAGAGAGAGGAAGAGAGAGAGAGAGAGGAGACTGCGTTGGTGTTACACACGTCACTGATTGTACAATAATACGCGTGAGTACTAGATATCACTAACCCATCAAGACTCACAATAGGAACACATCATCTCTGTCCATTTGATCCACACACCAAAGTCCACAGAACATCATAATTATATCACATAGTTGTGATACCAGAGAACATGATGTACAGATGTGAATATGACAACTGAAGTCTGCCAAAAAATAAAATGGTAATGTCCAAATTCTTGATGTAATGTACTGGGCGATGGTGTGTGATTGTACCCACTGTGTGTTTGAATAGAAATGGGTGTGTTGATGTGTAAAGGTGTGGGTGTGTTGAATTTGTAGGTGTTTCGTATGAGCAGCTAGCTTGTGCCATCATAAGCTGTGTAGCTGAAATAGATGGGTGTGAGAAACACGAGGGTATACTGTCACCAAATACCATCACACTAATCACGATGGTGAAAATCTTTCAGGATCATGAAATGATGCTCCGCAGAGTTTGTTCGCTTATTTGTGGTTAGTCCTGGGGAAATCATGATCCAATGCCTCGAAATAACATTAAGTATCCGGTTTCTGCTTTGTTAGCTATGAGCATGTTATTTAACCTGGCCAAACATTACATTTTGTCCTTATGTTAATTAGGGTTTGTGGAACCCAGAGAGTGGCAATTGTTTTCAGACAATCAAAACACGCCAATCCTACTGAAGCGCAGTATGCCACTTTTATTGTATTTAAAAAAAAAAAAAAACATAGAATGCATGAAGATAGAGTTATACTGAGGTTAACTATGCTGTCATAATTCAACCACTTTGGTGATACGACAGAAAATCACAGAATTTGGGTGAATGCCCTGGAGTGAATAAAAGAGACTGTGGTGTAAACACCAGACAACATTTGCATTTGGGTTAACATTACATAGCTCTTTCTGTTATGTGATTTAAAATGGTAATTTAAGAGTTAAAAATTAATTCCGTTTTACCACGGAAACCTTGCCATTTTACTAGTAAAGGGTGGGTAGTCAAACCCCGTCATGGCATTTGAATTTTACAATTACTACGTAAGCATGTAAATTGTATGTTTGTAAGGTTTTTTTTTTCCATTTGAAGGAAAATAAAAATGGTCTTTGTTTCAACAAGAGGGCATTAAGTTGATCAAAAGTGCTAAAAGATATATTTATTATACTATTCTGGGTTGTTTTTTTGGACTCTCTAGTGGTTTATCAAAAGCCATCAAAATTGAACACAAGATGTATCAGGTTGTTCCACAAAAATATGAAGCAAGGGCTCAAGTGGGTCTTCCAGCTTGATGATTAATACAAGAAATTCTCGAGCGACCACAAGCATCCATATTTAACTGATTCTTGAAAGTCATAAGGTAACACGTGGAGTAATAAGGGCATTTCGATAAATTCGCTTTGCAGATCACAGGAATAATGAGCATTAAAATTACAAATATAGGGGTTATAATATAATGAAAGGTGGTGAACAACGTTATTTTTAATGGTTGAGATTAATATTTTGACGAGCAGTGGTGATTTCTGTGAACCGTATGTTTTAGAAGTATATGGGTCACAATACAGAGAAAAGGGGGAAGGGACCAAACCCGGTGGGCAGGTCAGATTAGGTCAAGATAAAGGATTAAGAATCTATGGAATGAACCAAAACTGCCTTCCAGAAAAAAGCCCAAAATGCTAATCTGTATTTTGATACATAATTTAGAGAACCAATACCACTAAAAAATCAACTTGAAACACCAAATTCTGGGGGCTTAATAAAAGCATATAACAAACATTGATTTGAAAATCGCTCAGAAAAAAGTTGTAAAAAGTTGTGTCTGTGGGAATCTTCCTGCTATGTGGCAGACATGCTGCCTAAAAAAAAAACGAAGTTGACAAGTTATAGTCGGGTATTCTCATGCAGTGTCACAGATTTTTCCAAATATAAGTTTTGTTGGTGGCCAAATGTTGTAAGAACTGATCATTGCAGTGTATAGGGTAAATGCTGTACACATCGGGTACGTGCAAGAGGTCAGTAGTAGTGTAATGTGTTAATGTCACAACGGAAAATCATTAAGAACAAAAGGAGTGAATGGTGGAAAGAATAGCGCAATCATACAGGTCGGACGTATCTCTGCGCGGTGCTGATACCGTAGGGACGATCACCTATAGTTTATCAGGTGAGAACACACATAAACACAACACAATATCACAAAGGCAATGTAAGGAGTCACATTGGGCAGTCCATCCGTGCTGCCTGGGTACTATCATTTACTAGGCGGGAATTTAATCCAAAAATGGCCTTATAACGACGAGCGTACTCTTCAATGGTTGAGTTGTGGTAATTGGCATAACTTAGAAGTCAAATAATCTCAGTATGATAAATGTGAATTCACTCAGGTTTTTACTCTTCCCAATGTGTAATCAAAAATCACTCTGAGGCTTATAAATAGAAAATTTTGCATACTGATAGACTGGGAAATTATAATTTTCAGTGAGGCACACTAGGAACACCCCAGAAAAACCACCGGAGTATCCGTAAGCTTTAAGTATAAAACAAAAAATCTATAGTAGTAGAGTAATAATATACATAACTTAATGTAGAGACCTTAACAAAAAAAAAAAACATTCAAAGGAATGTTTGTGGGATTGGAGGAAATGACGGAGAGCCGTCGAATGTTCGAAATCAAAGAGATATGATGGCTGGAAGAGAAGAGAAAGAAAAAAAAAAAGACAAAAAACAAAAGGAAAGAAACAAAAAGGTAAGAGGAAAAGCCGGAATCCCGAATAGGGGATAGAAGGGCTAGATCGAAACCGTCTTTTTACAACACTGAGAGGTCCAATGTAAACAGCGTGAGAATGGGCAGGTACGGATATGGTGTTTGGGAGGGTCGATCTGGGGCGCCCACTTTTGGTTTTTTTGTCACGTGCGGTATAAAAGAAAATAATGACCTTAAAACTGCGTTGACTCGGTTGTTGGTAACATCCGTTTTATGGTTGTTCTTTAGGTATTACTCTAGAAGGACATGAACATCAGCATCCAGGATGTGTGGGATGTAGTGGTAGAAGGGTGTTTGCGTGTGTGTGTGTGTGTGTGGTGGCTTTTATGTTGTGGGTGGCGTGTTTTTGTGGGGTGGTTGGAAAATTTCAGTAGCGGTATGTTGTCTGTGTCCTGCACAGTTGAACCTTCATGACAGAGGGGTTTATCAAATGAGGGCCATGGATTGTTATAAGAGGAACGCGATCCACTTTGCTGCCAGGCTTAACAAAAGGGCAAATGCCCTGATGGTCCACAATAAACTGTATGCCCATCTTTACCTGCTTCAATTCATTTGCATGTCGGCATTAAGCTTTTCTCATCTTTCATACATATAGAGGGGAAACGTAATTGGTGACATATGGGACACTTTCTCTTCCAGCTTTTCAAAAAACAGCCCAGATAAAGTGCACTTGCTATGATTTTAAACTTGATTCCGGAACATTTGTGGCATGAGACCTATCCAAGACATGCCCTTTCGACATGTCCGTTAGGTGGTGGGAAATAAACGTATACCGGAACAGGACCGACTTAAGCCGTAACGAAAAAAAAGAAAATTTTGGCAACTAGGAAAATTCTTGGACCATCGTCTACTATCACGGTTGTAACCACTGAAACGCGTTGACGTTGTAGTGGCTAAACGCGTTTTTCATGACAAGGGAACGTACAATTATCACGGCGGATATTTTGTGAATCATCGTGCAGTGTAAAAACAATTGTATTGTAATCCATTGAAACTCGATGCGGAATAACAAATGCGAAAAATAACCATTCACCAAAAAAAAGTGCCAGACAAAATAAAAGCATTGCTTGGTGTTTACAATCATATATAATAGTGGACTAGTTGTAATAGTATATAGGTCTTATGTATACTATAATAATATGCTCCACCTACTAGCTAGCAGTATACGGTTATTGTGAAAAGATTTGCACTGATAAAGTATGTTTAGCATATAGTGTCTGTACGTCATATAATTCATATTATAATATAATAACAAGTTATTTAAATACTAAACATTTAACCATATTTTTCATTAAATATAGGTACATTCGGATGAAGGATGAAAAGTGTGTCAGATATGTATAGAACCTACTAAAATAGCACAAGTGGCAACACCTACATACTATAGTAAGCAAACACTATTACAAGGTGTCGCGCTGTGACTTATGTCAAAAATAAGATTTATTGTTGTAATAAACGCAAATGGCATGAGGCAGCGAAGCAACTAATTTCGCCCACTAGGCAGCCGCCGCATTGAGGCGATGAACCGTGTTCGTTGAAATGCTGGTCAGAGAGAGTGCAGCGACACGGAAGACGGTGCTCATAGAGGAGTTTTTGGCACTTATATAACGGTGGCCTTGAACGGGCTATAACGCAAATGGAACATCAAGGGGTAGTAAGTAATGAAATTTACACCTGGTCTGGTTTACAGTAATTAAGTAGTTTTTTATTGTACTTTTTTGAGTAGTTTAAAAAAGAAGACTGATTTCCCTTGAGTACAGTTTAAGTGAATGAAATATCGGATAACGTTTACTACCGCTAATGTTCAACTCCGTTTGTGGTCGGTAAAAGAAATTCCAGGGGGGTGCTTATTTTACTTGTATTAATTTTATCCCTCATCGTGATTTAGTAGAGATAATAGTACTCATGCCTTTCCTCAAACATCCAAGAAGTTGTTGCATATCAAACGTTAACCGTCAACAGAACCAAAATGTGTGTGATCAAATAGCTCGGCTCGAAAGCCGAGGCTTCGTCAAGCCGTCATTCCGTCGCATCTTCGCTCTAACTTACCTCGCTATTCGAGCTTTTGAAAGGTCCAAGCTGTTCGGATTTTCTACCTTACTAACTGATTGTCTATATGTCGCGTTGCCTTTCCTACACAAGATACCGGAAAGGGAAGAAGGTTGGCACTAGTCGTCTGTTCTTCTGGTTATTTGCATAATGTGTTAACACTCGGGCCAAAAAGCAAGATTGCCACTCATCCGCATTTCATTTGTCCGGGCTCATAAATATCCCACTAGACCGATTATGAGACGAAAACAGAAAACGTTGCTCCGGCAGTCCCACATTTGGAGGGTTGTCGGTGTTCGCTCTTTGAATAACTGTTGAACTTTGGATAAGATTTAAAATGACTGTGAAAAAAAGTGTGTTGGACACACAATTGATGCCAAACCTGGCACCAATTATAATGTCATCAGACCCGCAAAATGGCGTTGATATAGACGTGTCATCGGTTGTGCCATCAGGCGCGCCCAGTGATGTACGTACAAACTGTGCAGACTCGCGTATAAATAATACCCACTTTTTTTCCTATAAATCCATTTTATACAATCCTCCTATCAATTTATGACAAGTGCACAGGATTCTCAGAAAGCGCGAAAAAGCATAGAAATAGATCAAGTGGCTCAAAAACACAATGTCTTGAATAAATGTTCAACATATCAGATTCGTGTCGCATGTGCCTTCTGAACATCTTCACTCCGAGGGGACCTACCGTACCAGCAAAACAACGCGCTCACAGAGTGATTGAAAATGTAGGATGTAAATTTCATTGTCGAAACACGTTTCGCCGAGCATAAATGTCCTCCCCTATTCTTAATGCATTTTATCCTGAAAAGGGGTCTGTTAATCAGCAATAATTCAGAGTAAATGTGAAAAACGGTAGTTGCAAATAGATTCTGCCCCCTTACCTAGACAAATGGCCAGTGTTATGTTAAAAATCTGGTAAAACAAGTAAAAGGAGCAGCATTTAGTTATTGTTTATTACTCTTTATTGGCCAAATCCTAAACCGCGTCACCCAAGCCCAGGTTTTGTGAGAGAAATCGGGCTCTCATTAAGAGATTTCAACCTGCCATAATCACGGCATGGGGTGTGATGCTGACTGCGTTTCGAATGGTGGTTGTAATTCTGGCAGCTGTCACAATAAACATTCATATTTTATGAGCATGGTGGCACACAAGAAGCATGGGTGTCGCTCATGTGCCTTTACACATGAATTTTAATCTAATTTTTAGTTTGCAAAAACGGGTTATTAAAGTTTGCAGTGCAACACAATTAAACTGCTAGGAATATAGAGATTCTTTATGACAAACCAGGAAAGAATGGGAAAGTTACAGATGGACCGACGTTTTTTTCAAATGGAGCATGATGTGTTGCTACAACGTTTACTTATGAGGGTGGTAGACATCCCGTTGCTCAGATACGCACTACTCCAGATAACTCATGATACTTTGGTAAATAGTCTATTCTTCCTGTACTCTTACTAATAGTGTTTTGGACAAGTACGGTTACTCTACTCACACTGAATTGGTTTTTGGCAGCGTAAATGAATACCTAATGTGTCTTGAATATAAGTTATTATGTTCAGTACCTCTTCACCACAATGTGCTCGTATAAAAAAGATACGACAACGTTCATGGTCTTGTGGTCTCCAAACCTGCCCTCACTCTTGCAAGGTATGCGCACCTATTTGGGTCTTACAAGTGAAGGCAAGACAGCTAGAAGAAAGACACGTGGTCAACGTATAGTGGAGATCCCACGCAGCTCTTAAAAGTGGACCCAGCAGCTCTATATTCTTCCTGCTGCGCGTCCGGGCGCGTGTCGGTCCTGTCCTGTGAATCAAACAAACCAAACTCTAAATCAACTTTCTTAAACTCACTTACTACGAAAGAAATAATATTTAATTTGCACCGTGAAGATATGCATGTTGTTATCATGTGATTACTTTATACAATGATTAGCATTTCTTATTTGTTCTAAACTGTATTTTTGGTCCAATTTGTTGTAATTAGTTTTTCTTATTCTTATTTATCACTGGCGGTTTTATTTTATTACATTTTTTTTTAATTTAGGCTATTATTAGCTTTTTGTGATTTTGACACTGGTGACAAGAATTATGAATTGTTTATGGTATCTAAAATGTTGATGCCCTAAAGACCTTATTTAAAGCAAAAATAACATTATCGTGATATATACCGCTACCGTGAAATAAAATCACTCCTATCGTGATATAATATTTTGGTCATATCGCCCAGTAAGGCAACACATGTCGGGCAAGATAGGTAGGGAATGTCAACAGGGTGCTAAGTCTAATGAAGGTTTATGCACGTCGAAAGAAACGCAACTATATGCACACTTACGTATGTGACGCATGATTTACTGAGGAATGAAACATTGTTAATTGGATTAGTATAGGGTACATATAAAAACAGTATGTATACATTATTGTGACTTGTGTGTGAGTATACATAACACGGCTCTGGATAAATATAGTTATATGCACAACTTACATCAATCCCAGAAGCTAGGAGGTACACAAAAAACCCTCAACAAGGCAAATAGGTTATTAATATTTGTAACATTATAAAGACTCGTAATTCTGAAGTGAAACACTGAGAATGACACTGATATGGGCTACAGAACAATAGTAAAGTAGTGAGATTTCCAAGGCTTGTTATAGCAGTGGTAAATTTGAAGCGGGTAAATCCAAGGCAAAATCCATAATAACGATCACCAAGAACCAGTCCGATTAAATAAAGGTGTATACAAACAGTCAAACAAGGGCAGCATGAAAGGGGACCAAGGGTGATACGACGGGAACAAGCACCCCTAAGTGAAAAGGTCCAAAAGAAATTGGTCCACAAAATAATGAAACAACAATATTCTCTCCCTGGTTGTCATGTGACTCATTAGTGTTACAAGTTCTCAGGTGTGAATGGGGAGCAGGTGTGTTAAATTTGGTGTTATCGCTCTCACTCTGTCATACTGGTCACTGGAAGTTCAACATGGCACTTCATGGCAAAGAACTCTTTGAGGATCTGAAAAAAAGAGTTGTTGCTCTACATAAAGATGGTGTATGCTATAAGAAGATTGCCAAGACCCTGACACTGAGCTGCAGCACGGTGGCCAAGACCATACAGTGGTTTAACAGGACAGGTTCCACTTAGAACAGGCCTTGCCATGGTCGACCAATGAAGTTGAGTGCACGTGCTCAGCGTCTTATCCAGAGGTTTTGTTTGGGAAATAGATGTATGAGTGCTTCCAGCATTGCTGCAGAGTTTGAAGGGGTGGGGGGGTCAGCCTGTGAGTGCTCAGACCATACGCCGCACACTGCATCAATTGGTCTGCATGGCTGCCGTCCCACAAGGAAGCCTCTTCTAAAGATGATGCAAAAGAAAGCCCACAAAGACAACAGACCGCACACAGTTGCTGAACAAGGCAGCTAAGGACATGGAGTACTGGGAACCATGTCCTGTGTCTGGATTATACCAGCATAAACTTATTTGTTCAGATGGTGTTTCAAGCGTTACCCCCTGGCAGCCAAACCAGGCTGACCTGACGGATTTCACTAAGACAAGTGTGTCTTGCCTACAGTCAAGCCTGGTGGTGGGAGTGTCATGGTCTGGGACTACATTAGTGCTGCCAGCACTGGGGAGCTACAGTTAATTGAGGGAACCATGAATGCCAACATATACTGTGACATACTGAAGCAGAGCATGATCCCCTCCCCCCTCCCTTCGGAGACTGGGCCGCTGGGCAGTATTCCAACATGATAACAACCCCAAACACACATCCAAGATGACCACTGCCTTTCTAAAGAAGCTGAGGGTAAAGGTGATAGATTGGCCAAACTTGGGCATCCTCAAACAGAAGGTGGAGGAGGAGCGCAAGGTCTCTAACATCCAACAGCTCTGTGATGTCGTCATGGAGGAATGGAAGAGGACTCCAGTGGCAACCCGTGAAGCTCTGGTGAACTCCATGCCCAAAATGGTTAAGGCAGTGCTGCAAAATAATGTTGGGGGCACAAAATATTGACACTTTGGGCCCAATTTAAACATTTTCACTTAGGGGTGTAATCACTTATGTGGCCAGCGGTTTAGACATTAATGACTGTGCGTTGAGTTATTTTGAGGGGACAGCAAAATTACACTGTTATACAAGCTGTACACTAACTACTTTACACTGTAGCAAAGTGTCATTTATTCAGTGTTGTCACATGAAAATATATAATAAAATATTTACATAAATGTGAGGGGTGTACTCACTTCTGTGAGATACTGTGTATATATATATATATATATAATATTATAATAAAATATTATAAATAATATAATATATATACCATAACAGCTCAGAGACAGAATTGTGGCAAGGCACAGATCGGGCCCGGTCTTCCAAAAAAAATTCGGCTGCACTTAAGGTTCCTAAGAGCACTGTGGCCTCCATAATCCTTAAATGGAAAGATCGTTTGGGCACCAAACCCTTCCTAGAGCTGGCCGTCCGGGCAAACTGAGCTATCGGGGAGAAGAGCCTTGGTGAGAGAGTTAAAGAAGAACCCAAAGATCACTGTGTCTGAGCTCCAGAGATGCAGTCGGGAGATGGGAGAAAGTTGTAGAAAGTCAATCATCACTGCAGCCCTCCACCAGTCGGGGCTTTATGGCAGAGTGGCCCGACGGAAGCCTCTCCTCATTGCAAGACACATGAAAGCCCGCATGGAGGTTGCTAAAAAAACACCTGAAGCTCCGCAATGATTTGCTGAGGAAAGTAAGTATACTTTCTCTGTTTCGGCTGAGACCCAAGAGAGAACTTTTGCCTTAACTTCTAGCATGCTGTTGGTGTGGGGAGAATCGAACCGAGCCTAATGTTCGTTGTCTCATGCCCCTGTCCATATAACTGCTAGTCCCCACAGTGATCGCAATGGTTGGTTGGCAGCATATCGGGGGGGTGTTTTTTCCTCGGTGTACACGCGGGACAGTGGACGACGTGTGGTTGCAATCGAGGGAAAGATGAATGTGGCCAAGTACAGGGATATCCTGGATGAAAACCTTCTCCAGAGTGCTCAGGACCTCAGACTGGGCCGAAGGTTTACCTTCCAACAAGACAATGACCCTAAGCACGCAGCTAAAATAACATTCGGCGAGGTGTGTGCACTATACGCCCTAGCCACCTTGCTCTACTGTCCTTGTGTACATGCTCTCTCACTGCCCCATATCTCCTGACTTAAACCCCATTGAGCATCTCTGGAGAGACTAAAAATGGCTGTCCACCAACGTTTACCATCAAACCTGACAGAACTGGAGAGGATCTGCAAGTAGGAATGGCAGAGGATCCCCAAATCCAGGCATGAAAAACTTGTTGCATCTTTCCCAAAAAACTCATCCAAAGCAAATCATTCATGTAGATCCAAGGTGCCTACTAAATACTGAGTCCCAAGGGTCGGAATACTTTTTTTTTTTTTGTTTTAGGACCATGTGATATTTCAGTTTTTTTTCTTTTTTAATAAATCTGCAATTATGTCAACAATTCTGTGTTTTTCTGTAATATGGGGTGCTGTGTGTACATTAATGAGGAAATGATTTTAGCAAATGGCTGCAAATATAACAAAGGTGAAAAAATTTAAGGGGGTCTGAATACTTTCCCGTACCCACTGTATATATATATCACCGTATGTATTATGTATGTATAGTACACAACACAGACAGTATATATTTTGAAAATATGTACATGTATCCTTTTAAAGTGACCTTAATGCATGTAAAATTCTTGTCATGGCAAGTAAAAATGCAGGAGACGAAAGGAGATTTAAAGGGCTCGTATGAAGCCGTGTGTGAGGTCTTTTCCGTTTGTGTGTTTAGGTGCTCTTGCCCGCCGCTGGTCTGCTGCAGTTACAAGAAGTTAAAAAGGCCTGCTGCGAGTTTCTCATAACTCAACTTCACCCAACCAACTGCCTTGGTATTCGCGCCTTCGCCGATTTGCACGCCTGCACAGAGCTGCTCAATCTTGCCAACACGTACGCAGGTGTGTGTCCATCCATAAAAGAACGAACTGAGGAGTTCATGCACACGGTAGTCATAATAGTTATGTTCCTTATTGGATGTGTTAGTAACTCTGTTTGACAGCCTCAATCTCTCTCCCACTCATCGACACTCACAGAGCAACACTTCTCAGAGGTCGTGCAGAGTGAAGAGTTTCTCAATCTGGGCATGGAGCAAGTGTGCAGCCTCATAGCAAGCGACAAACTGACCATTCCATCAGAAGAAAAGGTAGCATCACGTTTGATGAGAGACTTGTATTGCTGTAACTATAGCAGCACACAGGTGATTTTTATCATGCAGACTTCAGCAGCTCTGTTGCCATGGTAACATACTGCTGGTACAATAATACTATGGGAATAGCTGTAGCTGCTGATGAGAGTTTGTTGGTCGTCATGGAAACAGGAGTTGGAAGATGCAAGGCGTGGGCACCATGCTGTATTTTTGCCATGGCAACACCAGCTTCTAAAGATACCATATTTTGTATTTTAATGAATTCATTTCAGTTCTACATCTGGCTTGTTCCACCTGGTATTAACATCCGTCTCTAGAATGCTATTTAAACCTGGTATTGACACGCATCTCAGAAACATCTCCTGTGATCACTTGTTCAGATTTTGAGAATGAGTTTAATTTTGTGACTACATGCATTTCAATTTTGACCTAATGCTTATTTCTGAAGAACAGATTTGAAAACAGGAAATTATATCATAGAGAGGACCCCTGCAGACACTCATGACTGTGTGTCAAGGTCAATAAGTCTCTTGATAAATGACCTTGTTATCACAAGGCAAAGTGTTACGATAATGAACTAATCCTAAAACTATTTAATAAAAAATGTTTTGTTATAGGTTTGTTATAATTTTTTTGAAATAAAGCTGCATTAAAATGAAATATAAATATAAGATGAAAAACTTGCCTTGGCAACTGTATTTTAAATAATACAATGAATTAGTAAATGTTAAAAAACAAAAACTAATTAAAATGACAAAATCACATAACTTACATAAAAACATAAAACTAAAACTGGAAATCTAAATATTAAAAAAAACGCTAACTCAAAATATTAATAACCATTATTATAGCATATAAATAATTCTAATTGAACCAAAAAACATCATATGTTAATATGATGGAAATAGGTTATTACTTATTACTTGATGGTTGCTCCACATTACATTTTTTATAATCATTATATTGTTATGGTAAAATTATACAAACATACAAAACAGACACAAAGAGTATGTTTCTAAAAATTTGGCATGTGTTTTAAAGTGCCCCTATTATGCCTTTTCGAATATTACCTTTCATGCAGTGTGTCATGCAGCTGTATGTGAACATAAACTATCTGCAAAGTTGTGAAGCCAACAGTGCACGATAAATAAAGAAAAAAAGAGTCGGCTCGCAATCGCCTAAACGAGTCGAATCTTTTTCTGTTACGGCTCTACGTCACGAAGTAAAACATTTGCATAATGTCTGCCCACGTTCTACGTCGCCAACTTCAACTTGCCCGCCCACAAACAGTAAAATTTACATGTGGTTAACATCATGTCTAGAAGACACTGTATCCTAAGCTGTGAGAGTACATTTGTTTTATCACATCTTATAATTACCACAAACTTGTTAATACTTGACACTTACCACTGAGAAACGTCCTGCTCCAGTCATGCTTGCGAATCAGTCTCTTGTCGATCAGCCAGTTCAATCGTTTCATCATCAGACTCTGGCTCGAATTGGTAAGGTACATTCCATACCATCTTTTCTATGTATTGACAAGTCTCCAGGGCTGTCATTCCGTCATGGCATGGGTGTTTCGTTTCCGACATGCGCGGTACGTGGTAGCCATCCAGAGCAAGTCTCTCTACGTGCTCTGGAGCCGCTCTATCACAAGTATGCGCCATCTGACCACCCCAGCAGTGTCTGAGGGCTCACGGAAAGAGGGTGTAGGCGACTGATCTTGAACTGCTTCGCACGATCGTGTTACGAATCATTTCGAAATTAGTAAAATTAAAATATTTTTGTGGGGGGGGGGGGAGAAAACTAACGTGTTTTTGACCTTGCATGCATGTAAACCAGTTTTAGGAGACTCCTAAAACAATATTAGCAACCTTAAAAATTGCATAATAGGGGCACATTAAAATTAATTTTGAATTATTGTTTACTATTCTTTAATTGTGTGCAATGGAATGATTGACAGCTGAGTGGGCGGTGCTTTGATGTTATCCACAATGTATTAGTGTTCACACTACACTACTACTAATGCGATGTGGTAACATGCATTTTTGACTATCTTTGTAGGTTATTGCAGTCATAGATATGTATAAATACATGCCCTATTAGAGGCTGTTTCTGTGGTCTGCTATATGTAAGCCATCCGCCATATTGTGATGTCTGTAAACACTTGAAAGCAAGTTGCCGGTGCATCTGCCACTGCAACTGTAGTTAATATGCATGTATGAAATCTATATCTTCAGTCGCTTCATAAGATGGCTTTTGCTAAACTAACAATACAACAAGACGAAGCCATTAGCTAACACAACATTTAAAAGGTACTATAGTTTAAAAACCTGTAATATTGAGTTAATACATATTAAAAACACAAACCAGCACATTCTTACCTGTGAAAGTTTATCCAATTTCTTTAGGAATTTAAATTCAGGCAGTTTTTACAACCAGATGCTGCACAATGTTGTTGCGTCTTGAAACTCATTGATTTTTATCGTGAATGACGACATATAGACTGTTCCAAGATGGCGGATGCATCAACGTGTTTGGAACGGTCGAATGTGGCATCTACCTATACATATCTATGATTGCAGTTATCAGATGTCAAAATGTTTTGTAACTTTTTTACACTAGGGATACATTTTTAAATACGGTATATTAAAATAGAAGATAATTATTTTTAATTGTTATATTTCTCAATATTGCTGCTTTTACTGTTTTTTTTTTCTTTTCTCTCAAATAAGTGCAGCCTCGGTGAGCATGATACTTGAAAAATATAAAAAATCTTACTGACCCCAACTTTTGAACGGTAGTGTATATCATGTTTAACTGGCTAGTTTGTGCAAGTAAATGTATTTAAACTGGTTGTTAAAAGTTCAAATGGATTGTGTTATGTTCTGTAGTTGCTGTTAATAAATCTGTCAGAAAAAATATGCTTAAGTTTCACCTTTAGGGGTACAACAGCTTGGCAGCCTTTTACAAAAGTTAACCATGGTTTTATTACAGTAACCACAGTTTACCACAGTATTTGTAGTAAAACTGCAGTAACCACAAATTTACCATGGTAATAATAATAATACATTTTAGTACTTATGTAACACCTTGTTTATTTTTCATGAGGTACCCTCAAAGATGCACCTTTGTAATTGATCTATCCTTAAAGCATGCATACTTGTATGTTACTAATATGCTCTCTTTTAGGGGTATAGGTGCACCTTTGCGGTCACTGCTCCAGTAAAGGGCTAAAATGCAATTTTAGTATATTTTATTTCTGACAGTGTAAGCAAAAAAAGGCTATGAAATGTTAAAAAACACTGCTTTAAAATCTAATATTGAGTATAATTACTGATTATATATTATTTTAATAATTTAAAAGATCAGTTTAGTTTAGAAGTATCGGTATCGATATCGACGATACTGGGCTTGAAAATATCGGATCGGAAATTAAATAAGAGGTATCGCCCATCCCTAGTTTACACCTGTATTTCATGCTGATGATTTGTGATTATTTCGCAGGTATAACAGATGAGACAGGTATTAAACTTTCCCTGGGTGTTTATAGGTGTTTGAAGCGGTCATAGCTTGGGTCACGCATGATAAAGATGTGCGTCAGGAACACATGGCTCATCTGATGGAAAATGTTCGCTTGCCTCTTCTTTCCAGAGAATACCTCGTACAGGTATATGTGTGTGCATGAGTAATGCGTTAGTGAATATTTGCTTTGATGTTCTTTCATTTTTATTGAATTGTATGTGTGTGTGTGTAGAGGTGAGGAGGAACTTAGTGACGAACACATTTCCTGTAACGACTATCTAATTGACGCCATGACGTCCACCTCTGCCGGCCGGCAGCGCTCCACGATGAAGACCATCCGCACCAGAGTAAGAATACCCATCAGCTACCCAAAGGTTTGTCTGGACAGTCTTGATTTTTATTTTTTATTTTTTGACATTTTCATTAGCTGTAAAGAGCAGGAAGTCAGTGGATGGAGATTGGGAACATGATGCAAGCTGGATTCAAACTCTTGTCACATATCTGAACATCTTGGCTCAACTTACAATGGGTGCAAATCTCTAGTCCATGTCTCTGATGTGATTTTAGTCATAATTTTTGGTTTCAACAAAATTAAAGGGTTAGTTCACCCAAAAATGAAAAATTCCTGTCATTATTTACGCACCTCTGTCGTTTCAACCTTAAGACCTTCGTTCATCTTATCTCTTCGGAACACAATTTAAGATATTTTGATGAAATATGACGGCTCTCTGACCCTCCCATAGACAGCAAAGCAACTGAAATGTTCCCACGTCCAGAAATGTAGCAAGGAGATCGGTAAAATAATCCATGTGACATCAGGAGTTCAACCGTAACTTTATGAAGCTACGAGAATACTTTTTGTGCACAAAAGAAGAAAAAAAACAAGACTTTATTCAACAATTAGTCTCCTCTGCATCACCCTGTAGCGCCGTTTTGGAGCGTATCAGCTGAACGTAAACAGCGTATGCTGTTCTGTGTCAGCTGTGTCACGCCGGATCTGTTTCCTACGTTGTTGTGATTTGATCTGAATGAAAACAGCATATCCGTGTGACGCAGCTGACACAGAACAGCATACGCTGTTTACGTTCAGCTGATATGCCCCAAAATGGTGCTACAGGGTGATGCGGAGGAGACGAATTGTTAAATAAAGTAATTATTTTTTTTTCTTTTGTGCACAAAAATTATTCTTGTAGCTTCGTAAAATTACGGTTGATCCCTTGATGTCACATGGATTATTTTACATATCTCCTTGCTACGTTTCTGGACTTGGGAACATTCAGTTACGTTGCTGTCTATGCAGGGTCAGACAGCTCTCAGATTCCATCAAAAATATCTTAAATTGTGTTCCGAAGATGAACAAAGGTCTTACGGGTTTGAAACGACATGAGGGTGAGTAATTAATGACAGAATTTTTTTGGGTGCATTTTTTGGGAGAACATTCAGAAAATTATAATTTCATATAGAATTACACAGCTCCCCAAAAAGTGCATATAGTTTATGAATTTATAATGTTTACAGTTGAGTAATTTATATATACTACATCATTTTTACTTGATGGACAACACATGACATTTTGTACAGCTATTATATTTAAGCCTTTACTAAAAATGTTATAGTTTAAAAATCATAGAGTATGTTTCTAAGAACTTGGCACATGTTTTAAACCACTTTAACAAAATAATTAAAACTAGATAAAAAGTTTGAGAAGCCGCGTGCTAGATGGTTTTGATTGGAGTCTTTTCTCATGTGTGCTAAAGGTGATGATGGTGGTGGGGGGACAGGCCCCTAAAGCCATCCGCAGTGTGGAGTGCTATGATTTCGAGGAGGAGAGATGGTTCCAAGTGGCAGAATTACCCTCCAGACGATGTCGAGCAGGTGAGCTGCACGCTCATATCATTGACAATGACTGGCAAAATAATGCACCCTGGTCTCACATTCAACAGCTCTACATGTTAGAACACGTACTGAAAATAATGATGGGGAGGAGACTCTTGGGTGCGTTGAATGTTATTTGCTGAGGAATCTGTTATGGTGTGTATTCTGCTAAAAACATGCCGCTGTGTCATTTACCCTGGTGATGGAAATTATGTTTAGTGACTGCACATGTAAGTGACAGCAAGAAAATGAAATTGCAAGTTTATATTTACCTTTATTTTCTTTACATCACAAAAGTGGCTTAAGTGGAATATATACCCCACAGACTTTTTATGTGGCATGAATATTTTAATACAGAAAAGATTAATTGGGGGGTTGGAACTATTGGGTTTCAATATTTGTATAGGCACATACTGTAAGTCTTGACTACTTATTGTCCCAGAAAAAAGGATACAGTTAATTGGACACAACATTTGGTGACAACACTACCATTCAAAAGTTTGGGTGAATTTATGGTTAGTGTGGTCACACTTTATTTTAAGGTCCGATTCTTGTTATTAACAAACCATTAAATACAACTTTTGCCTCAAACTCCTAATTTGCGGCTTATTAATACTTAGTAAGGTAGTTAAGTTTAGGTATTTGGTAGGATTAGGGATGTAGAATAGTCTTTGTAAGTACTAATAAACAGCAAATATATTAATAATAGGCCTGTTAATAAGTGATTAGTTTGACAGTTTTAATTTATTTTTGATCAAATAAACATTACACAACATTTAAAAAAATCTTTTTGAACAGTACTGTATATTCTGACAAAATTTAATACAAAATAACTAATGAACCATTTTTTGTAATTAATAAATTATGTAACCGCATAACATTTAAAAGGCATGTGACAACTTGCCTCAATGAAAATGTACTTGACTCGTTTACCCAACAGCTGTTACAAAAAATTGATTATTTGATTTTTAATATTGGATGCTTGAAAGCTAGTTCACAATTTTTCTTTTCATTTACGTATGTGTAGGTGTGGTGTACATGGGTGGTGTTGTGTATGCTGTCGGGGGTTTTAACGGGTCATTACGAGTGAGGACGGTGGATGCATATGACCCAGTAAAAGACGAGTGGTGTTGTGTCAGCAGCATGCAGGACCGGAGGTCAACTCTAGGCTCCGCTGTCCTCAACGGACTGCTTTATGCTGTTGGAGGCTTTGATGGCAGCACAGGTAATTTATTAATTGATCTTGCATTATCTTGCATACTGTTTACGTGGAGAAGTGCATAGCTGTTATGTTGGTTATGGTAACAATAATGTTCATTATTATGAAGATACTAATGAAAACTGGAATGTACTGTGTTCCTACATCCATGACCATTATGATGATGTTGGTTTGCAGGTTTAGCTACTGTAGAGGCATATAACGCTAAGGCCAATGAGTGGTTCCATGTGAGTCCCATGAACACGCGACGTAGCAGTGTTGGAGTTGGCGTTGTTGGAGGTTAGTGACTGCCAAGAAGCCAGTTGCTGTCTGTATATGTACAGCCACAGCCAATAGACGTGCATGGCTGTTCTGCTTTTGTTTGCAATTTCAAATTGATGAATTCCGAGTTTAAAAAAGGACCTAAACAAGGGGTCTTCAACCTTATCAGACCCCATTATATACTGCACAAATTTTGTAATAACGAGTATATTGCCATATTAGTGTATTTGCATATTTTGTTTTGATGCTGCTTAGTGCTAACATTGTAAAGCTATTAAAATAATATAATACCACTTTATAATAAAAAATAATATTATTACCATTTTATTCAGCAGGTTGCATTACATGATTTATTTAAAAGTGGACAGTTAAGCTTTACCATTTACATTTAATCATTTAGCAGACGTTTTATCCTAAGCAACTTACAAATGAGGACAATAGCAGCAATCAGACCAACAAAAGACAACAAAATGTAAGTGCTGTGACAAGTCCCGGTTAGAAAACGATCAATCACCCCCCTTTTAAAGGGGTCATATGATGCGATTTCAATTTTTCCTTTCTCTTTGGAGTGTTACAAGCTCTTGGTGCATAAAGAAGATCTGTAAAGTTGCAAAGACTAAAGTCTCAAACCCAAAGAGATATTCTTTATAAAAGTTAAGAGTCAACCACGCCTACCTAAAACGGCTCGTTCTAACACACGCCCCCCATGTCTACGTCACGATGTGGGAAGATTGCCTAACGCCGCCCAAATGTTCACGCAAAAGAAAGAAGGTGTAACTTTTATTCTCGCGGTAGTATTGTTGTTGCCGCCGCCATGAAGACGCTGTGTTTCATTGTGAAAATGAAACTACTTAGTTTGGTCTTCCAAAAGAGGACGATATCCGCTTCGTCATGCCTGGAGCTGATCCGTGCTGGTCGCTGAGGAAATACATCAACTTCGCGCTGTCAATCGCCGGATCGGCTTTCACCGTGGACGAAGCAGAGTCCAGCCCGGGGTCGTCACATGTGGTTGCCGCAAGCCCGCCGGACGCTCCTTCGTCGAATCCGCCAGCCGCGCCGTTCTCAAGCCCGCCCGCCTCTGCTCACTCAAGCCATCCTCCGCTCACTCTAGGCCACGGCTCACTCTAGGCCTCAGTGTGTGACGCTTGTGTTTCGTTGTTGAAAGCGAAACGACTTTGTTTGGCCTTCCAAAAAAAGGACACGACTAGAAATCAGTTTAAGTTGTATTTACAACACTGTCCCAGAACACTTCAAACCAAATATTCAGACGTGTGCAGCACATCATATGGAGGACGAGGACTGTTTCCTGGAAGAGTAGACAACAATGCCGGCTGTTCTGACTCACAGACTGTAAGTACGTTTTTTATATTTAAAGAATTTGCCACTGACAATTCAAACGCGAGTTTTGAGCAGTGTAGAGTAGCACTTGTTGTTTGTCATTTCTCCGATCACAAATGCAGACATGGTTTTATGTTACGCGGCGCAATGCAATGCGTTATTAAAGACAGTTTAAGTAATTATAATCCGTAATTATATCCCCACTGGATGCAACAAATGCCTAGTTTATATGGGTTTTAATGTTTTTGTCTCATCACACCGGGACACAGCATCACAATATGGTAAAGGGCGTAACATTTCCGTCACACGCTTGAGGTATTCGGCCAATCACAACGCACTGGATAGCTGGCCAATCAGAGCACACCTCGCTTTTCAGACCGATGAGCTTTGTAAAAATCGACGCGTTTCAGAAAGGCGGGGCATAGAGGAGAAACAATAATGTACAGTATGTGGAAAATAATGTGTTTTTTAACCTAAAACCTCATAAACACATTTCATTACACAAAATAATGTTATTTTTAGCAGCATCATATGACCCCTTTAAAATATCACATTTTGTTGCTTTGCAGCCTGACATGAAGACAGACACACAGTTTTTGTTTTAACCAGCTGTATTTACTCAGTGCAACTTAGAAAACATCCAAGTGAAAGATTATAACACCAACATGTCAGAAAAAGAAAACAAAAAAAAAACAATCACTGAGTTGGAAAAAAGGATCACCCCCCTCCTAAAAATGACTTGTAAACTCAATCAGGTGTAGCTAATCACCTCCTCAATGGCACACAAAAACATTTGACTTTCAACTGTGATCAGCTGTGGGCATTTTGATTAGCTCAGCATGAAAAGAACTTTCCTGGAGCATTTCAGTCCTTGGAAGTGCAACTGAAGCAAACAATCAACTATGGGTGGCAAGGCACAGTCAAAATATCTCTGGGATAAAGTGGTTAAACGGGCCCAGTCCGGAGACGGATCAGAAAAACATTTCAAGGTTTATCAATGGCCAGAAGCACAGTGAAAGTACCGAAATACTTAGGCTATAGCAAATTATTTCGCCGCACCATGATAATCTGAACGGTTATAAATTAAATATAGATTAATAATTTTTGATGTTACAAAGGTTATTTAGTTAGGAGCAGTGAGCGCTTGTATTTTTCTTTGGCAGCATTAGATTTATTATTAGTTTGCTTTCACTTTAAGAACGAAGCACGAATTTAATATACTGATACACATGCCTTTTCTTTCTCAACTGTTTACGTTAAAACATATGCCTAACCGACTGTGTTTACTAGGATATTCGCCAAAACGCGCATTTTGATGTAATTTTGTCTGTATTTATTCATCCATGCACAAAAAAAGCGGAAGAGAGCTCAATTTAGTATTCGTGCTTCAGATGTGTGCACAGAACACTTCTCACTCAGCGCTCGACTGTTCCGCAAACAATCCCGAGCGTCTTTTATGCGCACCTTGTGCCTTCGGGCAGTGCTTATATCGAGTCCTGATACGTGAGTTTGAACGAAAATGCACGCGTTGGCGGTAATGCACAGACGGACATAATGTGAACATGTGGACAGTGCCAAAATAAAGGTGCCTATTTTATACTACAAATCTCGATATTTTACGTGTGGCATCGATGCATCGTATGATTCGTATCGTCAGACATCGTATCGATGAATCATCGAGAATAGTACACCCTACTAAAAATATGATTTTTAGAAGTATTAAAAAAACTAGGATCAATTAGGATCACGATTTCAAATGTAGACGTGTTTACATCTTTAATTTCCTTTGACTATATATTTCTTTTTACTTTTTTCCTTGCTTCTGTCGCAGTAAGCTGGACATAGATTACTTATACATGGCATATGCTGATATCATGGCTAAGGTAAGACCTCTCTGTCTTATGTTTAACAATCATAAGCAATTTAGTCATTATTTTTATGTGTGTATATATAGGCTATATATATATATTAGGGGTGTCCCCGACTAAGGATTTTCATAGTCGAATCAGAATTTTCGAATCTTGCCGATATTCGACTGATAGTCGAATCATATGTTTTGGGGGGGGGGGCAAATACATTACCAAGAGTCAAGTTAGACATTCGATAGTCATAATTACTGACATTAACACACAGGGAAAATGTGTAACGGACTCCTCGCAGATACAAACGGGGTAAATAAGGTTTTGTTTTGATTAAAAGATAGTTAACATTAAACGTCAGCGAAACCATAAAAATTAAAAATTTTTACAATAGTGCTCTTATTATAACATTATGTATATGACAGTAGTTATTAATGTTCTGCATTTCTGTTTTGAGCTGCGCGTGCTGAAGATGACCAGTAGAATGAAGCATTTGATAGCAGGTTTTTAATCAATGGGATTTAACTCATCGTGTATCTCATATAGGCTTCGTTATTTATACAACATAAAGTTAATATTACGACTTATAGGCTATCTACACAAAATGCCATGAATGCACATGAACGTGAACGCGGCTCTGAATGAACTCCTTTTGTGGATGCGTTCTTCACGCAACAACGTGCAGAACCACGGCAACTAAACTCTAAAATTTCACAGCGTTTTTTATAATAGTGTTATAATTGTTATGTATATGACAGTCCCAATCATAGTTATTAATATTCTGCATTGTTGCTTGTCTTGCTCGCGCTGCGCGCTGAAGAGATAATCACCGTACTACAATGAAGCGCTTTACTGCAGTGCAGCTCAACCAAATGCATCTTATACAAGATAAATAATACACAATATGTATAAACCAGCTGAAATGTTTTGAAATCACCCTACCTGATCGAAAAAATATATATTATTGCACTCTGCCTGTGTCAATTTGAGTCTTGTTAAAGATTTAAATCCCTGCCGCCAAGATGCTCCTCTGTCGGTCACGGGTTATGGAAAGTGAAACTTAAATCTATAGGGGTGGTTGGATTTATCCATGCACGTTAAAATATTTATTTAAAGCTTCTTTCTTTTCAGATTCTTATTTAGAGCATTATCTTAATAGGCTGTATATTAACTTAGTGGGAGAAAACACGGTGGTATTCTATGTGAAAACCCTATGCGCCAAAATGGCATGATCATAACACCCCGCAAATATTCGACTGTGATATTGGTAGTCGAATCAGGCTCCTCCTATGGAAGCATCTAATCTTCGACTATTCGGGGTCACCCCTAATATATATATATATATATAATATATATATATATATATATGTGTGTGTTAAAATTTATTACTGTAAACTGCTTTTGCCATTTCAGTTAATATTAGCCATTTTCCATTAGGTTTAGATTTTGCATATTATTTATGAAATATATAAAGGTCACAATCACAGGATCTCATGCTTCTTCGGTTTATGTCTTTGTGTAATCTTGGTGAATTTAGAGGTTGCAACATCGGGTGAAGAGGATGAGGGGGGAGAGGAGGGAGGATAGAGGGGGGGAGAGGATGGGAGGATGTCCTTTGAGGTGGACAGACAGAAGATGGTAGGGGGAGTTTACGGGGGGTTAGGGGACGGAAGACACCCAAGTGGTAGGACCGACGTGACATCCAAACACCACTGTCCATCCATCCATTCCTCACATCCATTTATTGTCTCTTTGTCCAGGCTGTGCTCTCTGTCTCTCCATCTGACTCCATCAAATATGTTTTATTACATTACACTGCAGCATCTTTAACATTTTTTGTTTTTTGTATTTTACATTTCTGACATGAAGCTTTGAGCCACATACTAAACACATATATATTAATTGTATAAAAATAGCTGAATACAATTTAATACAAAAAATCAAATGTCAAAAACAATAATTTATATTTTATACCGAAAGAACAATTATTATAATGTGTTTAGTAGTTTAGGCTTAAGTAAATGTTTTTATGCTTTTTTGTTGTATTTGGATAACCTAAAACTGCAGCATGTGGTATTTTTTAATATGCTGGAAAATGACAAAATTGCTCAGCAAATTGCATTGATTATCCATTAAGCTTTTAAGTCATATAACAATACTTTAAAGTGTAACAGATATGAACATATAAGGTTGAATTTCACAAAGAAAAATAGAAATGATAAAGTATAAAATTACAATTGCATTATGAAAATATAGGTAATTTTAAGACCTCAGAGTGATTTCACTGTGTGAAATTTCACCTGTTGCAGCTTTTAAGTCCAAAAGAAACTACATCCTAATTGTTTCTTTTCAATAATTTGTTTAATGACACATTGTTTTTGTTTTAATTGTTCTTGCTGTGTGTGAGCTTTATGATTGAGGTGTCAAGTGAACATGCATTTTACTTACATATGCTGTTTCAGGAAGTAATCACTAATGATAGCATATTTGTCGTATTTATGTTTCTGTATGCTTTCTATTCTTTCACTTACCTTGATTTCCTTTAACTCATTCACAATAATAATGTGAAAGTGACTAATGAATGTTTTCTCAAATATATTGACGCACAGACTACAGTTAAATCCAGAGCAGTCAGTCTCCAAGTCTGCACACACACAGAGGAACAAACACACAGATGCACCTATAACAAAGTGGATTGTGTCCCCGCCATATACACACACACACCCCACACACAGGCACACACACACACACACTCACTCACATCACTCACTCACGTGAAGCCATATATATCTTGTAGACATGGGACTAGAAACACACCATAGTCCACACTTTTGGTACTTACTTAGGTCAGCTTACAGGGGAGGGGGTGGCATGGGTGGAGGGGGGTGTATTATGCATGCAATAATTATAAACGTATAAACTTTATGGTTGAATTAATTTTTGGCAAAGCAAGCTTCTGTAAGTAAGCCAACAATTGTATTTGCTTTTAACATTTTCCTTTTGCTCTACAGTACCTTTTACATAGTCTGTAATAAAACAAGCTTGCTTTTAATATCTTTTTATGATAACACTGTTATGAAATTGTATTTGCTACAATATATCTATAATTACAATACCGTTTTATTTCAAAATAAGTTGATGTTTGATAATGCTGGGTTAAGGGTTATGTATATTCTCCAGAAGCACTTACCTTAAGAGCTGTAGATGAGTAACACCTGCATGGCTCTTTTGTTTCTCTGTGAGATGCAAAGCCATCAGGAGAGTTTACTGTAGTCCAACGTTTGCTCTGATAGACAAACGTGATAAATTAGTATGACTGCCCGTAACTAATGGTAATGGTGGTAACATGCTAAATGAAAATGATTGAAAGAGAAGAGAGTTTTAGAATACAAAAAGATTAATCCCATAAGCAGGGCCCAAATCATTTACAAATGTCAAGCACTCACAATCACCTGATCACCTTAACACTATTATAATCACATTTTAACTAAAATAATTAAATGTTTAGTTTGTGTTACATAAGATATTTAAACAAAACATTTGAGAAAGACGCTGAAAAGACTTGATGATACTGTTGAAAAGGAAAGCTGTGAACATTAGCAATGTTTGTGGTTGACTTGATGACAGCCTCAGGCCAGTGTTTTGGGTGGCCATGACAATAACTTCATATCTTCCCTGCTGCCCTTTGTCATCCTCACAGTAAAAAGCAGCTTCTACATTTAGAAATACCCAATGAGTTTGATGGAAAATTACTTTTTTTGGCTGAAATTCTACATTTTTTCCATCACCCACAAAATAAGACCGTTATGAATGACATATAGCAACTGGCCAGTATAGAAAAACAAACATTTTTGCTTATAAAGAAATATGATTTTAGTGTTATGCTTAGGTGTCTGTAGTTTAATTAGAGGGACAGGGAAATTGAGCAGAAAGAACAATTTTATGAGAAAAGAGACATGGTAAGGCTTTCAGACAGTTAATTTTTTCCATGTTTAACCCTATAGGAAAAAGAGATGGAAAAGCAAAGACTTCTCTACCAACAGTCACGTTTACACAACAGAGGGGCTGCTGAGATGGTCCTACAGATGATAAGTGCCTGCAGAGGTACATGTTCGTCTTTTTTTAAGCTTGAACACTTTGTCTTCATTCAACACTTTAGTCTTCATTCACTGTCCTAAAAACCTGACAAATTTTGCATTAGAAGATATAAGCATTCAAAATGTCGTCTCTCCACTATTCTGCAATATGGTCAATGATTTTGAGGCGTCACCCTCACTTCACTTCTCATCAAACTTTCTGTTCCAAAAAATGCTCTCCTAATCCCAAACCGTACACCCCCCCCCCCCCCCACACACACACACACACACCTATAACAGGCACTGACGCTGCGGCTGAAATCGTTGACATTGTCAACATATAGAATAACACTGCACGTTTTAAAGCACTTCAGTGGATCTTTAAAATAATTTTCTTTTTGTACAGGTGAGACTGGTTGCATGGTCTCTTCCACCCTAAAACTGGGTATTTCTATTCTAAATGGCGGGAATAGTGAGGTCCAACAGGTTTGTTAGCAGTCATCTGCATGGAGAATCTGACCCTAAACTAATACTCGGATGTAACAGCACTGGTAATTTACTTGCAGAAAATGCTGGACTATCTGAAAGATAAGAAGGATGTGGGTTTCTTCCTCAGTGTCCAGGCTCTAATGCGGACCTGCAGGTATATTCTGACTGGGAGCTGTTGTCATCTCACAATGATATTAGTTAAATGATTCATTAAATCAGTGTCTGTGCCTCTTTTGCAGTGTTTTGGACCTGAATGCCTTTGAGAGGCAGAATAAAGCAGAGGGTCTAGGTATGGTGTCAGAGGAAGGAACAAGTAAGTGATATGAGTGATCTAGAATCTTTTTCATCAAGATTAATACCAATATATTGTCGAAAGGAAGATCAGTTAAGTCTTATCAAATATAATTTGCAACTATAGCATATAGAGATTCTTGAATCCATAAACATGTATACTGTCTTGTTTGGCTCCAAAACTTGAGGCCAAAATGGTATACGGCATCCAAGTATTCAGTCATCCATCTGTAATCCTACATGTCTGGTCATTCTAACATGGAAATGCACATCATTTGTTGACCAAATTTATCAGTTGAAAAAATTAATTGTAATCATGCACTCTTACCCTCTCCAGATGTAATAATCTAGTCTAATATGATGTCAATAAACAGATTATGATATTGGTCATGAATAATTCTCTTTTCACTCCATGTCATCTGTTTACCATCAACTCACCATACCTCTTTTTCCATAACTATACTTTTGTCCCCCATCTCTTTTCATCCTTCTTTCCTTTCATGGGCCTCAGACGTGAAGCTAGAACGGGGTAAATAATGCCTCTGTCCCTCTATTTTTCATTTCTCTCTTCCTGTTACTCCTTTCTGTCCCTTTATCTCTTTGAAATCATTTTTGTTTGAATTTTTGCTTTTTGGGCTTTGGAATATAATATATATATACATTTCAAGTATATATATGAATCTTATCACTTAAGGATTTGTAAAAACAACTTTCAGTCACATCACAAATGCAGATCGCAGTACGGTATATCTGAATTATTTTATGGTTTATACACACACATATATGAAAAAGAGTCCAGCACCACTTGTGATGAAGGGAACTGTAATAATTTTTAAAAATACCATCACGTTTCGGCCTAAGAGCCTTCCTCAGGGTATTCAACACACATAATACATAAGCATTTGAAAGCACATATCCATATTGGACATTTCAAATAAAAGATCCAAAAAGTCTCCCACTTCTTTCTTACACAATCAATGTTACCACCTCTTATATTCTGTTTAACCTTTTCAGTTCCAAGAAAGAAAAAAGATGACATTTTATGGTTACATTCACAAAAATGTCTTGCAGCAGGACTCTTCAGATCCTTTCTATTTATTGCATTTCTATGTTCTGTTGTCCTTTCTTTTAATGAACGGGATGTTTCACCAACAAAACATTGGGTTATATAAATCACATTATTTGTCTTACATGTTATAAAACTCTTGATAAAAACAGGACTTTTGTTATCAGGATGATTTTAAAAATTGCCCAATAAAAGGGTATTTTGTGAAATTTGTAGAACACACTTTTACAACTCTATTTCTTATATTACTAGCCTTTTATAAATAATTAATGGTTCATATAAGTATATATAAGTAATTAATGTTCAGATAAAACAAAATATTCTGGGGGCCATGAAATGTTTGTGAAAATCATTAAAAATGCTGGCGGTGGCTGGCAACTTTTTTTCCAAAACGCTGGTGGGGAAAGAGTTAAATATCCCATTAAGTTTAGATTATCTTTACTGTACTGTACCAGTACTTCAATATAATCACAATTTAAATGTCTTTGGAGTATATGTAGTACAAAAGATAAGATCTGGATTAGTATTAGATGTTTGTTTTTTTTAGAATTCACAAGCATATCTTGACTTTTAATATCTACTTTTTTAACTGCATTACATAGCCAATCTTCAAGTGGCTAATAGGTAAACCTTTTTACAAGGCAACCGGATGATAACTATTTGCGTGGAGAATATTTCTATTTCTATCTGTAGGTTTAGAATATAATGAAGATATTAAATGTGTTCCCCTCCTTTTAACATTTATATCAAGAAATTGAATTTCATATCTACTGTAATTTATTAGAAATTTTAAAGGGGTCATATGATGCAATTCAATTTTTCCTTCTCTTTGAAGTGTTACAAGCTCTTTGGTGCATAAAGAATATCTGTAAAGATGCAAAGACTAAAGTCTCAAACCCAAAGGATATTCTTTATAAAATGTTAATAGTCACACGCCCTCCTAAAACGTCTGCGTCTAACACGCCCCACATTCTACACACAATTGGGAAAAGTTGCCTACACCGCCCCAATTTCACCGCAAAGAAAAGGGCGTAACGTTTTATGCCTCCCCCCCACCTGTAGTACTTGTTGTTGCCATGCGCCACCATGCGTGAATGCGTCTGGTGTTTCCTTGGGAAAGACGAACCTACTTTGTTGTCAGGTTCCAAAGAGGACATGTCCGCATTCGTCTCCTTGGGGCCTGGAGCTTGATCCTTACTGGTCTCTGCAGGGGTAAGAGCATCACAAGCTTTGTTGATAGTGGATCGCACAGTTGGGCTTTCACCGTGGACGAAGCGGAGTCCAGCCCGGGTTTGTCACATGTGGTTGCTGCAAGCCCACCCGCCACAGACCACTAGGATCATCGGTCCGGAATTCGTGACATGCATAACACACATTTTCATTCCCGCGCCCAAACACAACAAAGTAAGTTGTGCTTTTTAGTACGTGGTCATATGAGCCCCTTGTAAAGAAGATTAAGCCCACAAAACCGTCTGTTGTCAAATGATACAAAATCCAAAAGGGGGGTAATACTTGGGGGGTATAAGCTTATACAACCCCGCACGGAGGGCGGTGACTGAGTGGTTTGTTGAGTTGGTCTCGTTCAGTCCACCGTTGTGATATTGACCGCACAGAAAGAGCGACTGAACGCGACATCACGCATTGGGTCGCGCCAATATCCAACTGGAGGGTAAAAGTTTATAAGAAAGGAGGCTGCATGGGAGGTGTGAGATTACAACAAACGGAAAGTTGATAGGGTTATGCACAATATAATGAATTTGTGTGTTGGACAGCAAAAGGAGTCATTACCCTGCGAGGATGGCCAACTCGCAGCACTGCGGAAGTGGAGAATGTGGTTTGGGGGGCCGAAAAGCTAGAACGTCCCAATCCTGCCATGGGTTAGGAAAGGATGTAGCAGCACCATATACGCGAACGATCTGATGTGGCGGCACCAGCAGACAGGGCGGGGGCATAAGGCAGCCAAAGGAGTAGTTATGGTAACACACAGCAGTTTAGCGGGCAAGTTAACATTATGAATGGGCGTGCACAAGATGACGTGGTTATCACAGAACTAGTTGTGAAAGGAGCCGCGTGAGGCGGGGCATGAAGGAGGTCATGAAGTTAGATTGGGTTGTGTTGACCACCTTACCTATTCCAACACAGCTGGGGTTAGTATTGGCAGTAGGTCTGGTCTGCATGCAAGGTGTGCTATACGTCATAGGTTAGACTTAATGTTAGTAAATTAAGCCACCGCCCTGTTTTGAGCCAGGCAGTGATATGTTGATTAGGATCAGGGGTTCTGATGGCTGGGTGATACTTCAAGGTGGCAACATGAGGAGGGTGAAGATGGTATATAGTGGTCGAATGTAATATTGTGTCGGTATGATGTTGTCGTAGGGCACGCAGTGATTCCAAATATCTTGTCATTCGTGCTAGGGGCTAGTAATTCAGCTAGTAAAGGAAATAGGTGGAGCAGATCAAAGGGGGCTGTGTGTCTGGGTCGTGCTTGCATCGTTCCGGAAGTTCACCATTATGTCCACCTAGTGTTCCTCGAGTGGTTCAGGCCATTTGGAGAAGTAATGGTTGAGGCTCTCTTCTGGGTTGTCGCGGGGAGGTACTGGGAAAAAAGCAGGACCATGAGGAAGATTGGGGGGCCTCCGCATTGCGGGGGGACAAGGGGGGCAGTGGTCTAAGACTGAACTGGGCTGGAGTGACACAAAACACGACAGGCCGGCTAGCGCGGACAGAAAAGAACGAAAATATTGCTGTTTGCACTAACAATATAACATGAGAGATTTAAGCGGTTTAATCACTCTCTTTTCCACTTACTATCTTTTTCTTCTCAGTTCTAATCAGACTGCCGCTACACTAAACTTGTGATCAGTGTCACAAAGACAACTTCACCAATGTGTCATGTGTTTCCACATATTTCCTTCCCTTCGCATAGGTGAGAAGGTCATGGCTGATGATGAGTTCACTTGTGACCTCTTCCGCTTTCTGCAGCTCCTCTGTGAGGGTCACAACAATGGTGGGTCCTGAATCTTCGTGTACAGTAAAATGCTGTTGTTTTTTTACTGTAGAACACAAAGAGTGAATTTCAAGAACCAAAGTTCTAGGGAATGGTAATTGTTGTACAAATTGAATGTTTAACCATCTGTGAGTTTACTTTTACTTTAGACTTCCAGAACTACCTGAGAACACAGACAGGCAGCACCACCATCATCAATGTCATTATCTGTACAGTGGATTACCTGCTTAGACTACAGGTGATGTCATTTTACCCTTGAAAATGGACTAATTCAGAATTAAAATTTTGATATCTGCACACTTACTAGTTTGTGGATGTTTATTTTTTCTTTCCAGGAGTCTATCAGTGATTTCTACTGGTATTACTCAGGAAAAGACATAATAGATGAACCAGGCAAAAGGAACTTCTCTAAAGCTATGACTGTGGCCAAACAGGTGTTCAACAGCCTTACTGAGTATATCCAGGTACATCATCTTATTTCTTTGATCATTAACTTTCATATTCCTTCTATTTATTATATTAATTTTATGGTCTCTACATGTAACTTTTACACAACCCCTTGTGTGTTTGAATAGCTGAATTGTGGAATTTTCTCCCGAGAAAAATTTGCTCAGATTTTTTTACAGTGTTCTCAGCACATTAATTTCCTCTAAAATCATAGACTTATCTACCATGTATTTAAGTTGTCCTTCTGTCTCAGGGTCCCTGCACAGGAAACCAGCAGTCCCTGGCCCACAGTCGCCTGTGGGATGCTGTGGTGGGCTTCCTGCATGTGTTTGCCCATATGATGATGAAACTGGCTCAGGTAACCCATCTGAACTTGATTGCTCTGTTACCTACACATTTCATCTGAATGCATTAGATCACATAGTTGAGATTTTCATTCATGTATATGAAGTTGGCTTAGTGTTTTTTGTATAAATATTCTTGATTTGAGTCGTTTTTGTATCACAGTATCTTTTATGTAACATAAAAACATATTGTACAGCTTCTCAGTAGATCTACACACTTTCTCCAGTAGCAAATGTGTTTTAATTTCTACTAAAAGGGCTTATTTATTTCTTTAGTTGCTAATAGGAAATGCATGTAAATTAAGTTGTAGTAGTTGCTTATGAATAGAACTGCTTTTAATGATTAGATTACAAGCTAAATTAAAGAGCATGCTACATTCCTTTTTCAAACTTTTAACGACTGGTATGTTGGAATGTTTTACTGTTTTTACTCTCAATGCTTTACTGATTAATCAAACTGTTTTTCATATGCCGTATGCAGGGAAGAGTATGTATCATTCTTATTTATCTATTGAAGTGGTGTATTTGGAGTTTCCCCCCTTATGTCCAGATGCCTAATTCAGGTGTTTTGTACCCCAGTTGGCCTTCTTGACACAAAATCAATTTTAACGCTTCAGTTTCACCAGGCCAAGTCTCTTAAATTTCTGCAAAATGCAAGTATGCAAACAAGTGGGTCAAACAGCCTGAGAAAATGGATGGCAGTTAACATTACCCAGAAAAACCATGTGTTTTTAGCTTTATGTGAATTTGCTGTATTAAAAAGTGTTTGGCCTCTTCTACAGTTCTGCCTTTGGTGTGCTGTTTGATTTTTTTTTTTCATGATCTCGTGTGTATGGAGTGTTTCTCTTTCTAGTAATTAACCCCTGTTATTGTTACTGCATGTATTAACCTACTTTAAATGTTACAGTTTTTTAGATTATCCTCAACCAGTCTGATAAGGTAACGTTTCTTATAAAGATGCTCATGTACTTATTTTGTGATCATACCCTTATACAGCAGTTTTCCCCTCTTTTTTTAAGAATCACATTGCTATAATCGCATTTGTTTTTTTACATTGTGTATTAAAAAAACATTATTTAATTAAAAATGTATATTTTATATATTCTTTTAGTTATATATATATTAGTTATACTTTTTAAACGTATAAATTATACGTTTTGTAAATTTTTTTTATAAAAGCTGCTGATTTAGATTATATATGTTATGGTACAGCTAATATGTCATTCTGTTTTCTTGTAGGATTCCAGTCAGATTGGTCTTCTGAAAGAGTTGTTGGACCTTCAGAAAGATATGGTGGTCATGTTATTGTCTCTGTTGGAAGGTATAAAGAAAATTTTGCATTAATGTTCATCAGTTTTTACATCATTCAGTCTAGACCTGATTCCACTGTATGACTCTGTATTTGACAGGTAATGTTGTAAATGGCACCATTGCTCGCCAAATGGTGGACATGCTAGTGGAGTCATCCAGCAATGTAGAAATGATCCTTAAATTCTTCGACATGTTCCTCAAACTGAAGGACATTGTTGCGTCTGATGCGTTCCGCGACTATTTGACAGACCCTAGAGGTTTGATATCCAAGAAGGATTTCCAAAAAGCCATGGACAGCCAGAAACAGTACACACCTGCGGAGATCCAATTTCTATTGTCCTGCTCTGAGGCAGATGAGAATGAGATGATTAATTACGAGGAGTTTGCCAATCGGTTCCAAGAGCCAGCGAAAGACATTGGTTTTAACATTGCGGTGCTGCTAACCAACCTCTCTGAACATGTTCCTCATGATACCAGGTTGCAGAACTTCCTTGAACAAGCTGAGAGCGTTCTGAACTATTTCCGCCCATTCTTGGGTCGCATCGAGATAATGGGCGCCAGCAGGAAGATCGAGAGAATCTACTTTGAGATTAGTGAAGTGAATCGTAAGCAATGGGAAATGCCTCAAGTCAAAGAGTCCAAACGGCAGTTCATATTTGACGTGGTCAACGAAGGTGGCGAATCGGCGAGGAATAGATTTTGTCAACTTTTGTGAGGACACACACGGGGAAAAGACCATCTTTGAGATGAATATCGCGTCACAGATTTCAGAGCAGGATGAGGAGGAGAAAGAAGAGAACGATGAGGAGGAACCCATAGGAGGAGGTGGCGGAGATGAAGAGGGTGGTGGAGAGGAGGGCCAGCCAGAATCAAGCTCCGCCTTTGCTGATTTCATCCAAAGCATCATGAATTTCCTGGGCATGTTTAACTTTAGGAATATTCGCAGACAGTACCGTAGGCTCAGGAAGATGACCATCAAGGAAATTGTGGTCAGGATTGTTACCTTCCTATGGACAATCCTCATGGGCATCCTCCATTTCATTTACAGTGTGTGTAAAGGTTTCTTCTTGCTCATCTGGCATACACTTTTTGGAGGTGGTTTAGTTGAAGGGGCCAAGAACATCACCGTCACCGAGTTGCTGGCCAGCATGCCGGATCCCACACAGGATGAGGTGCATGGAGACCTACCGGGAGAACCAAGGGGCGGAGAGGCACAGGATACAGGAGGTATAACAGACTCAATGGAAGCAGGAGGGGGAGAGGAAGAGGATGAGGATATCCAGGAAAAAGATGGTGGGAAGATTCCTGGTATCGATACACCTGGTGGACTTGGAGATATGGGTGACACGACCCCTGTGGAGCCACCGACTCCAGAGGGCACTCCATTACTGAAAAGGAAAATGGTATGGTGTTTATTCAGCTGGGTTCCTTGTGTTCCTTCACCAATCTTCTACACAAAGATTGTTAATTGTATGTGTCATGTTGGTCCTTGTTTTTTTTTATGCTGCAGCAGCCAGAAGCAGGAAGTGAGCAACCTCCTATTGAAGAACCTCTCCCTGAGCCTGAGAAAGCAGAGTGAGTATCTCCCAATTGAAGGGAAAACAGGACATTAAATTGAATTTTTCTAGATGTATTTACCATTTTAATGACCATCTTCCGTGTGTAACAGCATTGAGAATGGAGAGAAGGCTGAGAAGGAAGCAGAGGTCAAGCCTGAGACGACACCAGAAGAGCCAAAACCTGAGAAAGCCACCAAAGCCAAGAAGGAAAAGAAATCAGCCAAAGGGGCAGGATTTGAGCTCTGGAATGAATTGGATGTTCAAAGAAATAAATTCATGGTAGGAGAAATATATATTTTTCTTCTAAATCTTGAATCTATGAGTTTTAGTTACGATTTACAGGTTTTGATTTGCTGTTCATCGCCACTTCCATCTACAGAACTGTTTGTCCCGCAACTTCTACAACCTTCGTTTCCTGGCTTTGTTCATCGCCTTCGCCCTGAACTTCATTCTTCTCTTCTACAAGGTCGGAAAACTTATTTTAGATTTTCACACAAATTATCCCATTTTAATAAGTGGTTTATTTGGATTTCTAGGCTTGTTTATATGTCCTTTTGTTTAAATGTTTAATTTAATTCAATCAAAATGGCGTGCCTCACAATAATTTTACTTTAAAACGCACATAGATGTAAAAATAAAATCTAATGTTCCTGTCTTTTTTTTTTTTCTTTTCCCCAGGTATCTGATACTCCTCCGTTTACTGATGAGTTTGACGGCTCAGGTATGTTTGAAAGCTCTGGGCTGTTTGAAGGCTCTGGGGAGGACTTTGAGGGCTCTGGTGGAGAGGATGAAGGCGATGATGATGAGGAAGGTCCTGTGTATTTTTTCCTGGAAGAGAGTACCGGATACATGCAGCCCACTCTGACCTGCCTGGCCATTGTGCACACCATCATCGCTTTCTTATCCATCATTGGATACAACTGCCTCAAGGTTTGAACCACTAGATTTATATTTTAGTGCTTGAACTTGTGTCATTATCAGACTTGAGTTATCATGATGTCGTGGTCTGTTAGATTCCACTGGTCATCTTTAAGAGAGAGAAAGAGCTGGCAAGAAAGCTGGAGTTTGATGGCCTTTACATCACTGAACAGCCAGAGGATGATGACATCAAAGGCCAGTGGGACAGATTGGTGCTAAACACACCGTAAGTGTGCAGAAAAGTTCAGTTAGATTCTGTTTTGAGGTCAAACTGGTTTTGCCCATATGTGGGCCCTAATTTATGTCTCTTTAATGCTCTAGGGTGTTAGGATGGACTAATAAGTGTGTGTTAGCAGACCCAGCCAGCTGTGGTCATAGTTTTTCTTAAAAAAAAAAAATTTAATTAAAACTCTTTATCATTGTTTTAGCTCCTTTCCCTCCAACTACTGGGACAAATTTGTTAAGCGAAAGGTAAATCAATATTCTTTCTGATCATTGGTGTTTAGGTTTAAAATTAGTGTGTTTATGAGGCCATGATATTCTTGTTTCCTTTGGCAAGGTTCTGGATAAATACGGAGATATTTATGGTCGTGAGAGAATCGCAGAGCTGCTGGGTATGGATCTGGCATCGCTGGATGTCAGCAAACAACAGACAGACAAGAAACCCGAAGAGCCAGACAACTCTATGCTTGCATGGTATTAAAAATACATTACAAGTGACATATAATTCTGTGACATTTTAAGATATTAATTTTTGGTTACATGTTATTTTTTTGCCACTAGTGGCACCAAACAGAATTGCAAAAATAACAGCTTTTCAAGATGTTTGCAATGCCCTCCCTGTATGGCAAGGATTGGTCAGCCAAACCTCCGCCTAAAACTACACCACTGGTCAAGCATGTTTGTTATAGAGATCAAGTATTCAGTGTTGGTGGGAACTCATGTACAATAATCGAGTTTGCCATAATCGGATTACTTGTTTACCTAGTGAAGTAATGCATTACTTTTTAATTTACAAGAAAATATCTGAGTTACTTTTTCAAAAAGTAATGCCAGTTACTTTGTTTTCCCATTTATTGACTGACAGCTCTCCTGTCCCCATATTGGGAGAAATCGGGAGTACAGAGGCGTTGTGTGCGCTGTGTGAACATGATGTTACTGTAGTTCTAGACTAAATGTGAATGGGCATTAATTCATCCCACGCACAAAAAACAGATTTAGTATTCATCAAAAAGAATTAAAACTTACGCAATACGTAAATGCGACGCGAGCCTCGGATAATTAAATATGTTCAATAACACAAATGTATCTAATCCATTTTATTAACCAGTGTCTTTGCTACTGACCTTTGATGATCCAGTTCAACCATACTAATAAGCAAAAATGACTTTAGAGAAACTAACAATTGTGCTTTGTTTTTTTTATTGCTGAAGAGTGTTTCTTCTCCTGCGTTCTACTGTACAGACGTGAATTTACTTTTCCTTCAGCCTGAGGTTTATTCATTAAACTTTTTGGTGTGAAATGGCTTTTACATTTGCCAAAAGTAGAGCTGTGTCTGGGCTTCTGGGTGTGTAGGACATTACAAGCAGGCGCCTGCTTATCGTAAAAAGTCACGCGAACGTACCCAACAGTAATAGATACCATTACTTTCCATAAAGAAGTACTAAGTCACGTAATTAGTTTACTTTTTTAGGGAGTAATGCATCTTTGAAGCATTACTTTGAAGAAAGTCTTTCCCAACACTGTCCAGTTTAGATTTTCGTTTCCATATTATCTTTTAGCTCACTGCCATTGACATCAAAGTAGCAGAGCTGAAAGGGGGTGTTGTGGTTGGTACAGACAAGGTGTTTCGGTTAAGTTGGTTCGGCAGGGGAATCTGCAGGATTGTTCTAAAATCGCAGTCGCTTGTTTGCAACAAGGTTCAGCAACTGGGCTCATGGGGGGGGTTTGGTTGGGGTATGGAAGACTGGCGCTACCTGGGGGGGTACACAGAGAGGGCCCTTCGTGGTACATGACAACATTGGTCGTGGCGGCGCGGCTGGAACCTCGGCATGGGCAAGACCCTGCGACAGCTTGGTCGGCGTGCAAGTCACACACAACAACCAGGACAGTCAGACAACAAACTCAAACGGGGTGCGGAAAGCAACTTACACCCGCTGTGGGCTTGTTTTCAGCTGACGGAGGACTGTGGGGGGGGGGGCTGGGCTAGGGGGGGGAGCCTCATGACCTGGTGGGGGCCTTTAACGGCTGCAGGACGTGCTACAAGAAAGCGAGGAGGAAGGACGACCGGACAGGAAGTGTGCGATATGAGACGGTGGGTCACGCATTAGAAACACTATTGTGGCAAATTGCCGTTTGTGTCTCACTGCCGAATAATGTCGGGAGGGTGACGTAACAAACATTTTGTAAACCTTTTGGTGGGATTGCGTCATTTTTTTCTGCACTTCGCCCCTACCAACACTGCTGTGTAATCCAACACTCTCTCGCTCTTCTCTCTCAGTGTTATCTGTTCCATATGTACGTGGGTGTGCGAGCTGGTGGTGGTATAGGAGACGAGATCGAGGATCCGGCCGGAGACGAGTATGAACTTTATCGTGTGGTCTTTGACATCACTTTCTTCTTTTTTGTCATTGTCATCCTGCTGGCCATCATTCAAGGTGAGACTTATGTTTCTATTCAACTTGGCCTAGCTAATCTACCGCATTAAATTATACATTTATGACTGGCTATGAAATTTCATTTTCTGGATTAGATTGAAAACACTGCACTGCAATTCAATGCGTGTTTGTCTGCACAGGTCTGATCATTGATGCTTTTGGTGAGCTGAGAGACCAGCAAGAGCAAGTAAAAGAAGACATGGAGGTACTGAGATCTTTACAGTTCAATAAAGAAAAATACATATTACGTTTTTAAATGCTTAGCAATGTATCTGTTTTTCCGCTTTGCATTGCCAGACCAAATGCTTTATATGTGGTATTGGGAGTGATTACTTTGATACAACTCCACATGGCTTTGAGACGCATACTCTTGAAGAACACAACCTGGCCAATTAC